>OX578147.1:15959114-16151614 GCA_951213105.1 Amaurobius ferox
GTTAGAGTGGGTCACTAGGAATTTTCATTTCCGGTTTCTTTTCAACTTATGGTTCAAACTTTTCCTTAAAACATATATTTATCAGAATCGGCTTTAGATAGATGTAATGTCTGATATGGATTCAGCATTAGATTGCGGAAAAGGTTAAGAGACTCACTGAGGATTTTCATTTCCGGTTCTGACGATATCACTCAGGATTAAAAAATTTCCATATGACTTGAAATGTTTTACAAATATAGCTTATAAATCACTATACATATTGATAATTTTCAATTTAATACTATTGATGGAATGTAAATCAGGTTTAAAAAGACTATTATTTTTTAAATAATCTAACAGAAATTGAATATAAAATTTTTTACAGATAATAGCATAATTATTTATCAACATAGGTGATAACAAAGGATCTTTGTAAATCATTAATGGAATGTTTAATATTATCAATATTATATAAAGATCTAGACAATTTAATATCTCTAATAGCATTTTTAATTGATTCTAATATAGTAAATTTCCACATATCAAATGCCTCTAATGGCAGAGCGTATTTACAAGCTAATTTATATATATATTTATCAAGATCTAGATTAATTGATTTTAAAACTTTAAAAGAATTATTACAAGAAGGTATCCTAAATTTAGTGCCAAATGACATAACGGTTCTTAACACATTGTCACTAACAATGTCTAAATCTCCTGTAACTATATGCCCCAAGTCTGGATTTAGAAATTTAGCAAATTTGTTTAATTTACAAATACATTCACTATCTACAATTGACTGAGAAGAATGATCAATAGAGAGCGATTGTGAAACTTCATTATAATTAAATATAGACCTACCAATAGGCTTGTTGTATTTGAATGTCTTTGAAACAAATAAATCTCCAATAGGCAATACATGTTTAAACTTGTTAAACAGATGTCCAAAATTTATAGAATTATATATAGGATGTTTGAAAGAGATAACACAATAAGAATTAGTAGTTGTATTATTATAATGAAATTGATTTAGTTTTAAATTTAAAAATTGTGATCTTGTAATAAGCAAATCAAAGAAAATATGATTAAAATGTTCATTAGCAAGATTTAATTTTAAAAAAATGGCATGAACCTTATTTAAATGTTTTTTCTTTACCGCAAAAACCCAGGATCTTATGAATTTCCATTGAAAAGTTCTATTAAATTGATTATGTAGAGTTATAATCTCAGATTTATGATCATTAAGTAAAGAATGTCCCTTTCCTCGTTTAAATCTTTTGAGTTTGATTGATTCACTATCATTTAATGGGGTTTCAAAAAAAGTGATTAAAAATAGAATATTTATTATCTACAAAATTATTTTTTACAACATTTTTTACCATTTAGATACATTTGATTTAATCCATATGGAAAAAGAGTACACTGTGATTTAATATAGTAGTTTTCAAAATAAATCCTATCTTCTGATTTTGTTTTTATATCTAAAATATGTATAGTAATATTTTCAAAACCGTGTTTGGCAAAGTGTTTATATTCAATTTTATTGGAAGTAGGAAGAAAATTATTATTTAGAATATATTTTTTGACATGATCTCTGTGTACATTCATACGTAGATGAATGTTTTTTGCTTATTTTAAATACACACACACACACATATATATATATATATATATATATATATATATATATATATGTACTATATATATATATATATATAATATATATATATATATATTATGTATATATATATATATATATATATATATATATATATATATATATGATACAAAACAGAATTTTAAAATGAAAAAAATCCCATCTGGAAACGAAGTTTTGTGGTTTTGAAATAGAAAATGTTTAACAATTAATAGAAGTCTGTAGCTATTTGCTCAATTGCTAACTATATCTTGTTGACAATATTAACAAAATGTTATCTGTCAATATAATTTTTTTATAATATGCGGCTTTATGATAACAAAAGAACTGAAATATAAATAAAAATAATTTGAAGTCATTTTCTGCAATGATAGTTTGTAAATATTTGCTAAAACAGACGTAACAAAAAGTGATAGAAAAAAAGGTGTTGTAGAATTTCCAGATAATTGTGAACATGTTCATTTCAGAGATTTAAAAATAAGTAGAATCCGATTCTGCAAAAAAAAAAGAAAAAATTGTGTATAACAATTAACAAACTACTACAATGGCACAATTTTACACTTTTCTTGAACTACTACAATGCGCCGTTCTAGTGTGAATGCTCAAATCTGTGGGTCATTTGTAGAAAAAAATGGGGAGATTCTGGTAATCTGGACGGTGGCTGGTTTCGTGTGGGAAAGTTGTGAAAACTTCTTTCTCTTTTTGTCCCCTAATGTCCTCCCCACGCACCCCACCCCCACACACATACAAGACCTGGGACATGAACATTCCTCCTTTGCTTCTATCATAAATCTTCGTCAATGAAGGGCAGTTATTTTCTAACAAAGAAAAATTCAAGAAATTAGATATCGGAAAGAAAGATTGGTAATCATTGAAACTGTTTCCATTTCTTTATTGGCTGTGATTTTCATTTCATAAAATATTTCTTTCCAAACCCAGTAAAATTTTATTAAAAACTCTTAAACATTGTTTCTTTATTTTAAATTTATAAAGATTGTTTAAACACCCCAGTCCAAGAAAAAGTCCTTAATATCAAAAATGCAAATTAAATTTCTGAGGTATGCACCTATGCCAATGATAAGAATGTTTCAATAGTCCCTAATATCTAAAAGAGAAATTAATTTTTTGGGTTATGGGCCCTCAATAAAAATTTGAAGAAAATGTAAGTGTGTCACACGAAGTAAACACTATCTATACATTTACATATATTATGTCTTGAAGGAATGTGATACACTCTACTTAGTACTATAAACTTAATGGGTGACAGGAACATCTGGGATTATCAGATGCAGATTCTTACCATATATATATTGTGAATTTTACCACTTTGATTGCATACAAATAATCTTTTTTTTTTTATGTTCTCTTTTTTCATTGTCCTATTAATCAGATTTACAAATCTGTGTAAACATCAAATCGAGTTTCAAAAATCCCCTAATCTTCGCATTGTGGAGGGGATCGAATATCATAATATCTTAAGTTCTGTCCCATGATGTATACTAGAAATGTACGAAGGTTCAGTCTTTTGAGTCACCATGGGTTTTTAAAAAGGGGGGGGGGAGGGGTCAGATAGAACTCGACCTCTTCTATTTTAGCTGCCATCTGAGATGTAAATATTGAATATACGGCTCTTATGTTTTGTATCATAATCGGTACTATAACTGTGCAAAGATTCATCTTTCTAGGCATAGGCGCCGACTACGGGGAGGCAGAGGGGCACGAGCCCCCGCTGAACTTTTCCAGAGGGGGCTTTGCCCCCTCTGGGAAATTTCAAGATTTTTTTCTAACTTCATATTTTACTAAATACCAAAAAATGAAGTTTTTTAAACATAAAAATAATTGAAAGAAAATCCTATCAATGTAAATGTCACGTTTCAGTTCCGTCTTGCTCACATTTTCCTTACCATGGCTCCCTGAACTATCTCGCACACAAACCAAGCTGATCTTTACTCCCAGAAAACATGTTTACGCTAATGACAAAAACACCTGGTTACCAGAACTTTTTCGACTGACCACATAATTCAAAGAGAAATGGAATCAGGGACGTAAGTGGGCAATCTTGTCTGGGGGGGTGTGAAGGAAATTTTTCCGACTAATATTGAAAATTTCCGACTTTACAAACAAGTGAGTTAACTTTTGTTTTTGGGCGAGTGCATTGCTGTTCTAGTGACCTTTATGCAGTTCAAAGTCTACACAGCAATTATTTGTTTTCATTTTCGAATGTTTGATGTATATGTCCAAATCATACCCCAATTTAAAAAAAGAAAAAGTCTCAAAACCAAATTTTTGGTTTTGAGGGTTTAGTTTTATAAATAATTGTACATTTGTTTAATTATTGGATGTGTTATGCAAATGCCCAGATCTTTAGCTACCAGTTGAAACAAGGCAAGTTTCTAGGGCAAAAATTAGTAGAATTTTAAATATATTTGGAAAAGTATTAAATTTTGTACATTTTGGGATTTTTCTTCGAATGCACTTGACACATTTCCAGATGATTGCCTGGTACTTAAAAACCCGTGAGTTTCTATACCAATAATTGGTTGTATAAATTTCGGAACATGCATCTTTCTTTTGATAAAATTGGGTCTTTTGTTAGGTTTTTATAAATTATTAAAACTTTATTACTTTTTTCTAATTTCCGAATGCACTTTGCACATTTCCAAACAATTTCCTCAAAAAAGAAGAAAAAACGCGTTTCTAGGCCAAGAATTAGCTTTGTAAAACACGGGATGTGTAGAATAGCATGCATATATACACTGTTCAAAGGAAATTAATGACATGATTTGCAGTGCTCACAAGGGGTTGCCGTTGTTTTATTTCCTCGATATTTGTTTTCAAAAAATTGTCCAGACACGGACGTAAAAAAAAAAAAAAGAAATTCCAAATAGTCCACCAGAAAACTTACCTACATGTGGCTATACACATATTTTTAAATACATTGAAGTTGCATTTTTTTAGGTTATCTGATACTTATTTCGCCGCATCTAAAACAGGAAGTTTAGCTTAATTCTGCAGTTTGAATTCTACAGAAAGTTGTATTTATCTTCGCATTCTAACATTTTTTTTAATTACTGCATTTTTTTTTAAGAAAACGCATCAAAGCAACAAATGCATCGCCCTTAATGAGATGCATAGGACTGCGGTTTCTCCCCGGTAGATTGCACATGCCTGAACATTCTTCTAGAGAAAGGAACCCGTGCGTTATGTTACGAGTTGGTATAACATATATGCTTTTATAGAGATATTATCCTATAAGAGATAGTAATATTGAATAGGGAGGTGTATGACTCGTTTGTGACTGTGGATATTAGGAGCGGGTGGGAGGATCGGTGACAGTTGATGTCTGCCGGTTCCTGTTTCTGATGTATGGCCGTGGTGTACTTAGCCGAGCTTAGCGCTCGAAGTGCGCAGAACTTTGCTGGTTTATAAAAAAATTTCAACTTCGATCAAAGTCTTTGAGATATAAATAATTCGAAAGAACGTAAGATTAAATAAACCAATTGCAGAGATGGGAAGTCCACAAAATATAAAAACATTTTTTTTTTTATTGAACACCAAAATTTTTAGTATAAGTAATTTATTACTGGAAACAAGTGCATATTAAGTGGCGCAAACAGAATCAGAAATGAATGAAGTAATATAAAGCATAGCATCACCATATTTTATGGACAGCTAGCTGACTTTCAAAAGCAAAAAATTATGTTATTCATTATTTTGATCTATTTTACTGGCTTCTTCATCGATATTTAATATGCAAGATCATTTCATTACTTTTTTGTTTCCTACTTATAGTGGCAGCTCTAGTAGAAAGGTTGTGACTATTAAAATACCAAATAATGACCACAAAATATCTGAATACAATATTTAGCAACTATCAACTTTAGTTTATTATTTTGAAATAACGCTGTTTAATTTTAAATGATATTTTGGGGGATTTTTATTTGAACAAGAAAGAAATATTTTAATTTAAAAATAAAGTAATAGTAATTATAAATAAATTAATGATTATTTATTAATAAAAATATAATATATAAAATGTATCTACAAAATGTACAGCAGTAAAATTATAACTAATGGAAATTTTTATTTATTGGACGCTCAACTATTTAACATATTTTTTCGATTAATAAAAGGTTTATAAAAACATTTCGACATTGTCACCATTTTAGTGTAACATTCTAATTTATACACAATTTAATATCGAACGGTCGAGTAAATGTTGCATTATTATTATTTAGTATTTTTCAAAAAGATGTCTGTTTCTATGTGTGTGTAACGCGTAGTAGAAAATTCAAGCTTTCAACAGTTTTGAAGATCTGTATAGAATTAGTTGGCATCTTAGCTTATGCAATCTTAGCTTATGCAAATACGCACCTCGCCGGGATTATTTTTCTTTTAAATTTCAATTAGTTTAAAGGTTATGAATATTTAAAATCGAAATTTCGTTGTTTCTAAATTCATTCCTTTAAATATTCAGAACATAAAGTTGCCAACAGATTATTGTTTGAAGAATAGCAGATGTTTATAGACAATTAGCGCGACACAATATGGGTGATAAAATAAAAAATTCTAAGTTCCAGAATTTTACAGATATCATTTTGATTTTTTTAAATGAGCAATTATTTTATTTTTATAAGAATTCGCTCGATAAATATCTTCTATAGCACGAAAATATTCGGAGATAGTATTTAATTATCTAATTTTACTTTTCGGCATTTATTTCACGAAAGTGCAGCAGACGAAAGACATAAAGTGATTTAAATTGAGAAATTTTCTTATTTCTTGAATTTTAAAGATATTATTTATATTTTTCAAAATACAATTATTTGCCATTAAAAGCATTGTGAAAAAATCATTTAAACGGGATAACTACAATCATAATCCCGATTTTTACCTCCTTGCTTTTTGTTCAATCCTAAAGGTATCGCAGCGCAACGAGAAAAAGCGTGTTTAAGCGCTTATTTAAGGCGTGCGGTTTGTACATGCAGATTAAATGCGCGCCCACATATGCAAACCGACATCGCAATGAATCGTTTAGGTGTTTATAAAGGGCATATTACGCCCGTGTAGCATGTGCGGCCGCACAGTAGACTATCACTGTTATTTGCAATAGAAGCTGAATTCTATTTTCGTCTAGATTAGTCTTACTATAATGGAATTATCAAACAATAGTCTCGGCTAACAATAGGAAAACCAATAAATTGGTTGCTTTTACAGTATAGAAGAATGCATTTTAAAGAAAAACTTGCATGACTTAATGCTCTATCACTAAAACCGTTTATGTTTGCTAGTTCAATTTTGCTACAATATATTTTGGTGCTAGTCATTATAGTATTATAAGACAAGCATGTAACCTAAAATGTTATTTATTTTATTTTAGAAATTTCTCTGGAAAGGCATTTTTCCTGAGAGCTTATCTGACATAATTCTATTTTTTTCTTTTACTTATTGTATTTGAAACTCTTGAAATTAACTTTAAATTTCTTAACTTTCTAGTAAAAATTTGTAGAATGTAATAGATTTTAAATCGTATGTTTAATAAAAGAAACTTTAAAAGAAATGCAAAGCACAAGTGCTTTTTCTGTGGTGATATTGACGGGAGAAAATTTTCTAATATGATAATTATTGTTCTAAAAAGGTTTAATTACAGTAATTTAAGAAAGGGAAACACCTTAACTTTAAAAATTAAGGAAATGTATTAATTTTGAAAAAATACATTGAAATTTAAATACGGTAGAAATAAAACTTGTAAAATAATACTTTCTTTCGGAATTAAATATTTTTATAAATAAATTTCATCGCAATTTGTACTATAATAGATCCCTTAAAAAGATTATAAAGAACATTTTGGGGGGAAGGAGATGAAAAAGATTTTATAAGGCAAAGATAGCATAACAGAGTCCTGCTGCTAAGAGAAAGTTATCTTTCGTGAAGGATTTTATAATGGAAATTGTACTTTATTTGTTTTACTGATCAGATAGTCAAAAAAGAACCTAATACACGCAACATGTCAAGACTATGCGAGTTGGGATAAAACTGAATTTTGATTTTCGACACTATTATAATATTTATTCAATTTTCTACATACATATTACCATGCATTTGATTTAAACGACGGAATTAATAAAACATTTTTATTTCAAATCAGAAGATATAAAATTTCATACGAATGACGACCGCATTTAAATATGTTTGTAAATACTTGAAATTCCTTAATCACAAATAGTTTAAATACAAATATGTAAATATTGTTCATTTTTTCTGGTAATATATCAACCAATTATATTCTATAAGGATTGCGTCCCCATTGAAAATCTGTAGATCGTTTTTGCACTTTTTACTTTCCCTGCAATACATGGTAATGTATAGGGAAAGTATTGTAATCATGCCGAAAATCGCAACTCGAGTTTTCGACGGATCTACACGTTTCGAGACCTCTAGAATACGAAAAAACCATTTTTAGCGTGACGTCTGTGTGTGTGTCTGTGTGTCTGTCTGTGCAGATTTTGTATCCACTCTAACTAAAAAACTAATGGACCGAATTTCATAAAATTTGGTAGGTAAGTTTCTTGCGGGCGAATCTGGTGCTGATTAGTTTTGGGTACGATTCGGGATAAAAGAACCCGCCTTTTTTTGCGAAATGGCCCTGCAGAAGTTTGCATCTACCCTAGCTGAAAATCTATTGGACCGAATTTCACACAAGTTGGTAGATAAGTCGTTTGTGGGTTACCCTGGTGCTGATTAGATTTTGGCATGATTCGGAAAAAATAACCTGCCTTTTTTTGCAAAATGGCCCGCAAAAACGACAAAATCTAAAATAAAAAACTACGTATGCTGAAATATATCCATTAAATGCTTGTTTTATACGTAATTTTTAACGAAGACGAGAATAAGACCAACCCAATTACACTAGGACTAGCCGTTCTCGAGATATTTTCGTTTTTTCTCTACATCACCTTTGAAAATGAGTCCAGTTACCAAATGAGAACGAAAATTGAATTATAAGTGAATTAAATTTAATTAAAATAAAGAGAATGTGTATATAAGTCTGCAGCGAAAGTCATGTGCTGTCCACATCAGATTTTTACTTTCCCTGCAATACATGGTAATGTATAGGAAAAGTATTGTAATCATGTCGAAAATCGCAAATCGAGTTTTCGACGGATCTACACGTTTCAAGACCTCTAGAATACGAAAAAACTATTTTTAGCGTGACGTCTGTGTGTGTCTGTGTGTCTGTCTGTGCAGATTTTGTATCCACTTTAACTAAAAAAGTAATTGACCAAATTTCATAAAATTTGGTAGGTAAGTCACTTGTGGGCGAATCTGGTGCTGATTAGTTTTGGGTACGATTCAGGATAAAAGAATCCGCCTTTTTTTTTTTGCGAAATGGCCCGTAAAAGCTTGTATCCACTTTAACAGAAAAATTAATGGACCAAATTTCACAAAATTCGCTAAATAAGTCACTTGTGGGTTACTCTGGTGCTGATTAGATTTTGGTACGATTCGAAAATAAATAACCCTCCCTTTTTTTGCAAAATGGCCCGCAAAAATCGTCAAAATCTAAACTAAAGAACTAGATATACTCAAATATATCTATTAAATGATTGTTTAATACGTAATTTTTAACGACGAAAAGAATAAGACCAACCCCATTACTCTAAGACTAGCCGTTCTCGAGATATTTTAGTTTTTCGTACTTTCTCTAGGCCACCTTTGAAAATAAGTCCGGTTACCGAATGAGAAAGAAAATTTAATTAAAAGTGAAATAAATTTAATTAAAATAAAGGGAACGTTAATATAAGTCTGCAGGGAAAGTCAAGTGCTGCCCACATCAGATTTTTAGTTCTCTGCAAGTAATACCTAATGCGGAATGGCAACACGAAAACTTGCTATATTTTACAAATTTGTGAACTTTTTAGAGACAGATAAATTCGGTCTTATCACGCAGTCGGCATTAAATTTCACAAAAATTGAGGCCATACTACACAATTTATCTGTGGACTATGACCAAAACCAAGCGTTAATGGTTACAGAACTCGCCTATAGGGGACGTTCCCCAAACTAGGATAACTTTAGCATCTATGTCGGAATCTGCAATGGGACTATCATGTTTTGGAACGCCTCTCTTTGGTGGTTTCTGTTAGTATTTATAACTTAAAAATTTACTGCAATTTAAGAGTAACTTTATTTAAGTTATAAAATTAATAACATTTTAAGTTAATTAATCAAACTTCCAATTTTTCAAATTTTTCCAATTTTAATTTTTGCCGCATATGCAGCCATAAGTCAAACACAATGTTATTCAATACTTATATTTGTAGAAATAATTTGTTGATATCATCCCTAGAATTTTTTTCTCCCGAGTTCTGCGTTTTATACATTCGTGGCATCTTTCAGGGTTACGAAGCCTAACTTTTTTATTTAATGAATTGGTTTAAATAATTAGTTGCAAATATGTATTAATATATTAAACCTGTTTTCACACATAAGTTTAGGCAAATTATTTTTCTTTCAATTTAAAAAAGGAAATACATCATAAAGAAAAACAAGCAAAAATAAAAAGCATTAAATTTTTTCGCCCTCATCAATTTGATATATAATATTCTCCCGAAAAATAATCACAGTATGAAAGGACAAATTGCATAGATTTTATAGATTTTAATATGAATAACATGTATGGTTGGGGAGTCTCTAGCAGACATCCGGGCGTTACGAAAAATATAAACACTTTGGGCACTTATATCTCCGAACCTAACAGATAAAAATATCACCAACTTTTACTTGTTTTGTTGGAAATATAGTACCTTTTATGTATATATATAGAGATAATTTCAATATTTTAGTATATTGGCATTTTTTTTCGAAAAACTAAAAAGTTTTTGTCGTAGAGAATTTTAGTCTCCTTGCTTTCACTCGAACTATTTTCAAAATTATGAAAGATAAACCATAAGCGATAAGAATGTTTAGTAGGAAATCCAAGTTCTATATTAGTAATGGGTTTTTATAGATCTAATGCAATTTTCGAGGAATCGTCTTATCAAGTTTAAAAAGATTGAAATTTTCCTGTTTTTTAAGTTTATAAATGCTTATTTCTCGAAAACGAAAAGTGGCAGCTATGAACAATATTAGGTAATTTGTAGCCCTTTGAAAACCATATAGGAGTGTACAATTGGATTTTGGATAGGTTCTTAGTTTTTGAAATATAGTAGCAACAATTTCGATATTTTAATATTTCGTAAATGTGGTCCTAATTTCGATATTTTAATAATTTAAAAAAATTGAAAAAGTGGTTCTAATTTCGATGTCTTAATATTTTGAACCATTTTGAAAAAATGGCTCTAATTTTGCAATTTAATTATTTAAAATTATTTTAAAATTGTTAAAAAAGATATAATATCTACATAGAAAAATGCTATTCAGGCGAAATCATTTCGACTCGGACCGTGCCGAGTAGTAAGAATAGGGGCGTTCACCAACAGAGGAGGAGCAGTGAGGAGCGAGGAGCAAAATAGCCGCCATCTTGAATTCTGTAATCCTGGACGGGGGTGTAAAAGGGGGGGGGGAATGAAAAAAGGTGGGGATAGAAATTTTTGGGAAACTTTTTTTTTGGTGGCAACGATTTCGTAGTCTTATACGAGGGGTTGAGGGGGAAATAAATTTTTGGAACGAGATTTTTCTAAGTATGGAAGAAACTTTTTTTTGAGGTGGCAACACCTTCTCCTCACTCTTAATTGAGGAGCAGTGCCATCAGCGCCCCCTAGCGGCGAAAAGCGGAACTATGGGGATTTTTTCTAAGTACGGAAGAAACTATTTTCGGGATGGCAACACCTTCTCCTCACTCTCAATTGAGGAGCAGTGCCATCAGCGCCCCCTAGCGATGAAAATTGGAACTATCAGGGATAGAACTTAGAAATATTTTCTGTTTCGGTTGCCATAGCAACACCTGTGGGGTAGAAACTTTTTTCAGGGTGGCAACACCGGCGAAGGCGGAATGGAACCATCAGCGCCCCCTAGCGGCAGAAAGGAGAATTAAAACTGGGATTTTTCTGATAGTTGGGATTTTTTTTTTCTTTTCCTAAATGAATTAATTAAGTACGAAATATTCGTATTTTTTTTTCTTTTTTAAAAATGAATTAAAGGTGTTAATGAGGATAATGAAATAAAGTAATTAAGGTCTATGTTATTGCATGCTAGAAGCGTGTCAAGAACATGTTATTACATGTTAGGAGCGTGATAAGAGCATGTTAAGGGTATACCAAGGGTGTACCAAAGGGATATGCTGAAGGCATGCCAAGGTCCTTACAATATCCCTCCGCTATATGGTGGTTACGAAGTGAACTGTGAGAATCTTGTATGATGAAGGGAAATAACATTTCGAGAAATAATATATCTGTGCTTGCTTGAATTTTACACGTTTGCAATTTTTTTTTTAAAAATGTGGTAATGGGAAAAATTAACATTTTGTTAAAATGTTCCAAAACCGTAAAAAAGTAACAAAAAATGTGGTAATGGGCAAAATTAACATTTTGCGTCTTTTTTTTGAAAATGTTAATTTCTCTATGGGAATTAACATGGGTTTTCACACTTTTGTAATTTTTTTTCCAAAAATGTGGTAATGGGAAAAATTAACTTTTTGCACAAAATGTCTCAAAAACGTAAAAAAGTAACAAAAAATGTGGTAATGGGCAAAATTAACATTTTGCGATTTTTTTCAAAATTTCAATTTCTCTATGGGAATTAACATGGGTTTTCGCACTTTTGTAATTTTTTTACAAAAAATGTGCGTTTTTACAAAAATGTCACTAAAAATGTGGTAATGGGCAAAATTAACATTTCGCACAAAATGTTGCAAAAACGTAAAAAAACAACAAAAATGTGTGTTTTTTGCAAAAATGTGATAAAAAAGCGAGTTTTCAAAGTAGCAGAATCGCATGAATCGGGTGTATAGGAGGGGTGTGTTTCCCCAACCATTTCGATCTTGGAGTTTAAAAAATTTTAATATTTGTAAAAATAAATATTCCCAAAAATAAATATTTTAAATAATCGTGAAAGTGTCCAAAATACTTGAGTGTTATGAATTTCACAAGTTAATTAAAGGGTGATAATTAAATTAGTGTTATGAATCTTGCAAGTTAATTAAAGGATGATAATTAAGTCTTGGAGTTTAAATAATAGCAGATACCAATGTCTGTGTGTGTGTGTGTATGCGTATGTTTTTACAAGTGTATACTACCATAGGAGTTTCTTTAAAGCCACATGTTTTAATACGTGTGTTATTTTATACGTGTCTGAGAGTATCTGTAAACCAACATGGTTTAATATGTGTACCATTTTACAAGTATACTACCATAGGAGTTTCTTTAAACCAGCATGGTTTAATACGTGTACCATTTTACAAGTATACTACTACCATAGGGGTACCTTTCAATCCTAACATGTTTTAAAAACCGCAGAGTACATTAAATCACGATGACAGATCTACCCCTCCCCACCTCACGTGAATGTGGATAGTTACATTAAAACATCTTATGGCTGTCGGAGTTATAAGCGTGGCTCTGTACCAGGATATAACTTTAGGCTATATGTCGTTGGGTCGACTGTTTAGAACTGCTCTCGCTGCTATTGTTAACATCTGTGGTGGAGGATAGTTTTTACGGGCTCATAGAATGCTTGTGTTGTTAGATTAAAAAGACACCACTAAATATCATTGTATTCTCAGCTGGGAGAGGCTATTTTAAAGAAGTTCTTATTAAATTTTAACATGTTTTAAAAATAATCTTTCATTCATTAGTGTTATGAATCTCGCAAGTTAATTAAAGGATGTTAATTAAATTAATTGATTAAGTATTGAATGTCTATATACCAGGAGCATGTCAAGGGGTATGTCAAAGCGTACCAAGGGTGTACCAAAGGAGTATGCTGAAGGCATACCAAGACCATCGTTCCTACACTATCCCTCCGCTATATCGCGGTTACGAAGTGAACTGCGAGAATCTTGTATGATGAAGGGAAATAACATTTCGAGAAATAATATATCTGTACTTACTTGAATTTTACACGTTTGTAATTGTTTTTTAAAAAATGTGGTAATGGGAAAAATTAACATTTTGTTAAAATGTTCCAAAACCGTAAAAAAGTAACAAAAAATGTGGTAATGGGCAAAATTAACATTTTGCGACTTTTTTTTGAAAATGTTAATTTCTCTATGGGAATTAACATGGGTTTTCACACTTTTGTCATTTTTTTTCAAAAAATGTGGTAATGGGAAAAATTAACTTTTTGCACAAAATGTGTCAAAAACGTAAAAAAGTAACAAAAAATGTGGTAATGGGCAAAATTAACATTTTGCGATTTTTTTCAAAATGCCAATTTCTCTATGGGAATTAACATGGGTTTTCGCACTTTTGCAATTTTTTTACAAAAAATGTGCGTTTTTACAAAAATGTCACTAAAAATGTGGTAATGGGCAAAATTAACATTTCGCACAAAATGTTGCAAAAACGTAAAAAAAACAACAAAAATGTGCGTTTTTTACAAAAATGTGATAAAAAAGCGAGTTTTCAAAGTAGCAGAATCGCGTGAATCGGGTGTATGGGAGGGGGTGTGTTTCCCCCACCGGTCTTGGATTTCAAAATTTTAAATAAATATTTTTAAATAATCGTGAAAGTTTGCTTATGCCTAAAATACTTGAGTGTTATGAATCCCACAAGTTAATGAAAGGAACTGATTAAGTCTTGGAGTTTAAATAATAGCAGATACCAATGGCTGTATGCATATGTTTTTACAAGTGTACTACTACCATAGGGAGTTTCTTTAAACCAACATGTTTTAATTCGAGCGTTATTCTAAGAGGGAAGAAACGCCTAATATGGTGATACATATGACACATGCGCTCAGCACAAATCGATAGAAAATAAATGGTGAGATAGTTTTTAAAGACGAGACTTTGAAATTTTTTTTTCGATAAATAAGGTATTTGAGGTTATTTAGCGTGTGAATGAACGATACATATCAATAAAATGAGGAACTAGGCTAAGTTTACAAGTATAGGACTCTAAAGTTTTGATGTTTTAGGGGTAGAACTTGAATTTATAATTAAACATGATTTATACTAACTACTGCAAAGGGAGAAATGCATAGCGAAAGGGGTTATGTGTGTATATGTATATATATATATATATATAATGCATATAACCAACACCAACCGGTGGAATGCAGATCTAAGATATTATTTTTAGGAGAAGACATAAGATTCTTAAGTAAATGGAGTATTTAGAGGCATTTAAAGAGATATAAACATATGATAAGGTAGTATCCATAATACACACAACTAATATAGGACAGCGAAAGGAGAACTTTAGTATTGTTTAGAGACCGAACTTCAAATTTTTAAGTAAATGCAGGTGCTTCGAAATTTTTAATGGGCTATGTGCAATACACATGTCTCCGATCACAGTGGTGGAAAAGTGATACCGGAGTAGTTTTTAAAGATATAACTTTAACTTTTTTCAATTAAGTGAAGAATCTACTAAATATTAGAGGGTGCTAGCACTTACCGAGGGTTTTATGTATAATACACATAAGCAGCATATCACATTAGGAAGGGGATATTAGAAAAATTTTTAAAGATAGGACTTTAGATTTTGGAACTAAATGAGATATCAAGAAACATTTAAAGGGGATGAAAACATCTAATGAGGCGGAATGGGGGTGTACTTACCCAAGATACCCAGCACTGAAATTATTCACTAAGATAAATTTTTTTTAAAGTAAAGACTTTAGAAGTTTCACATAAAAGGCAATTTATACTAGTTTTTAAAGAAATGAAAACGCCCAGCGAGATGACTTAGAATGAATACAACGCCGATATATATAACAGTGAAAAGAAAACTTAAATATCGGTTAAAGACTGCACTTCAAATTTCAAAGTAAATGTACATACCCAGAAACTTTTAATGGACTAGTATAATACACATACTCGATATAACAGTTAAATGATGAACTAAGAATAATTTATAAGTATGTAACTTTAGATTTTTTTAGTTAAATAGGGATTTCAGCTAATTTTTAGAGGGATAGAAAGGTATACTAAAGGGTGTACAACAAATTTTTAGAAGGGATTTAGGGAATTTGCTAGCTAAATAGGGATTTCCACTACTTTTTAAAGGGATATAAAGACATACTAAAGGGTATACAGCAAATTTTTAGAGGGGGAATTTTTTAGCTAAATAGGGATTTCTACTAACTTTTAAGGAATAGAAACACGTACTGAAGAGTATAGAGCATAATCATGACTAACACCTAGTGCTAAAATGAGGAATTAGAGTAATATTTTGGGGATGGGACTTTAGATTTTTAAGTAAATGTTATGTTTAAAAACTTTTAAAGTAGCGTAAATACCTACTAAGATGACATATGCGATACACATAGCCAATACATAGTTATTAAATAGGGAAAAGCTAAGATAGCTTTTTAGAATAACACCTAAAATTTTTTCTAATTAAGCGCAATATATCAGCACTTAAAGCAGACAAATACGAAGATTCAGACGGCATGTGTGATACACATCGCGGACACATAATAGTTAAATGTTAATTTAAGTAAGTTTTTAAGGATAGAACTCCGAATTTTTTGGATAAATGAGATGTTTAAGAACATTTAAAGAGTCAAAAACACCGAATAAGGTGGTATGAGATGATTTCATCATCATCAGATAACAGCGAAATGGGGATACTACAAATAAAGGGGAATCCTTAAAATTTCTAAGTAAATAACCTTTAAAGGGGCTAAAAATATGTAGTCAAGTTGTGTAGATAATACAGATCATCGACATTCTAAAACAGACAAGACATGTCTATACAAGATAAAAAAATGTTGTACGTTAATATAAACATACATTATTCTATGTAGCAATGTAATACATACCCCAAGATTTATATAAAGTAATCGTAAATCTATTATACTATTCCCATCAGAAATCAGCTAAAATAATAAAATTACCAAGTCGAATAATATATCTAGATACTAAAACACCAACAAACTACATTAAATTGATAAAAATCTTAACTAAATAAAATAATGAAGCTGTAACATACTATAAAAATACTAAGTTTAATAAAATTATAGAATAAAATCATATTAAAGCAAGTACTTACTTGTTCAATCCGACTCAAAAATGCTGCATTGGGCGTACGCCAATGAATAATGACAGATATAACATCTCCAGCTTTACCAACTAAAACCGACATATTCGCAGAACAACTTTAAACGCGTCTTAACAGCACGAAATCCACAGCAGAAATGATAAATTCCATACTTGAACGTCACCGACACCCCCTACACGACAAGGTCACATCAAGGTCATATCATGGTTACTGTTAAACTATGGTATATAAAATAGAATCACATGTTAAAAAATAATGGATTTTAATAAAATGATTAAAGAAAATCCCTTTGTGATTATGAATGGTCTATCTATCTATTTTTATCGTGTGTATGTGTGTGTGTGTGTATGTGTGTGTGTGTATGTGTGTGTATGTGTGTAATTATACCTTAAAAAGCTATATATCTGTAGTATCCCAACGGATACTAATATCTGTTCTTCAAACTTAGAAAAACTTTATTTCAGTTGCACTTATTCTAAGTGTAATTACACACACACACACATACACACACACAAGATTCTCGCAGTTCACTTCGTAACCGCGATATAGCGGAGGGATAGTGTAGGAACGATGGTCTTGGTATGCCTTCAGCATACTCCTTTGGTACACCCTTGGTACGCTTTGACATACCCCTTGACATGTCTTTGACATGCTCCTGGTATATAGACATTCAATACTTAATCAATTAATTTAATTAACATCCTTTAATTAACTTGCGAGATTCATAACACTAATGAATGAAAGATTATTTTTAAAACATGTTAAAATTTAATAAGAACTTCTTTAAAATAGCCTCTCCCAGCTGAGAATACAATGATATTTAGTGGTGTCTTTTTAATCTAACAACACAAGCATTCTATGAGCCCGTAAAAACTATCCTCCACCACAGATGTTAACAATAGCAGCGAGAGCAGTTCTAAACAGTCGACCCAACGACATATAGCCTAAAGTTATATCCTGGTACAGAGCCACGCTTATAACTCCGACAGCCATAAGATGTTTTAATGTAACTATCCACATTCACGTGAGGTGGGGAGGGGTAGATCTGTCATCGTGATTTAATGTACTCTGCGGTTTTTAAAACATGTTAGGATTGAAAGGTACCCCTATGGTAGTAGTATACTTGTAAAATGGTACACGTATTAAACCATGCTGGTTTAAAGAAACTCCTATGGTAGTATACTTGTAAAATGGTACACATATTAAACCATGTTGGTTTACAGATACTCTCAGACACGTATAAAATAACACACGTATTAAAACATGTGGCTTTAAAGAAACTCCTATGGTAGTATACACTTGTAAAAACATACGCATACACACACACACACAGACATTGGTATCTGCTATTATTTAAACTCCAAGACTTAATTATCATCCTTTAATTAACTTGCAAGATTCATAACACTAATTTAATTATCACCCTTTAATTAACTTGTGAAATTCATAACACTCAAGTATTTTGGACACTTTCACGATTATTTAAAATATTTATTTTTGGGAATATTTATTTTTACAAATATTAAAATTTTTTAAACTCCAAGATCGAAATGGTTGGGGAAACACACCCCTCCTATACACCCGATTCATGCGATTCTGCTACTTTGAAAACTCGCTTTTTTATCACATTTTTGCAAAAAACACACATTTTTGTTGTTTTTTTACGTTTTTGCAACATTTTGTGCGAAATGTTAATTTTGCCCATTACCACATTTTTAGTGACATTTTTGTAAAAACGCACATTTTTTGTAAAAAAATTACAAAAGTGCGAAAACCCATGTTAATTCCCATAGAGAAATTGAAATTTTGAAAAAAATCGCAAAATGTTAATTTTGCCCATTACCACATTTTTTGTTACTTTTTTACGTTTTTGAGACATTTTGTGCAAAAAGTTAATTTTTCCCATTACCACATTTTTGGAAAAAAAATTACAAAAGTGTGAAAACCCATGTTAATTCCCATAGAGAAATTAACATTTTCAAAAAAAAGACGCAAAATGTTAATTTTGCCCATTACCACATTTTTTGTTA
Source organism: Amaurobius ferox (assembly GCA_951213105.1). Classification (NCBI taxonomy): domain Eukaryota; kingdom Metazoa; phylum Arthropoda; class Arachnida; order Araneae; family Amaurobiidae; genus Amaurobius; species Amaurobius ferox. The sequence continues at coordinate 15,977,948 of OX578147.1, forward strand.
CTTTTTTACGGTTTTGGAACATTTTAACAAAATGTTAATTTTTCCCATTACCACATTTTTAAAAAAAAAATTGCAAACGTGTAAAATTCAAGCAAGCACAGATATATTATTTCTCGAAATGTTATTTCCCTTCATCATACAAGATTCTCACAGTTCACTTCGTAACCACCATATAGCGGAGGGATATTGTAAGGACCTTGGCATGCCTTCAGCATATCCCTTTGGTACACCCTTGGTATACCCTTAACATGCTCTTATCACGCTCCTAACATGTAATAACATGTTCTTGACACGCTTCTAGCATGCAATAACATAGACCTTAATTACTTTATTTCATTATCCTCATTAACACCTTTAATTCATTTTTAAAAAAGAAAAAAAATACGAATATTTCGTACTTAATTAATTCATTTAGGAAAAGAAAAAAAAAATCCCAACTATCAGAAAAATCCCAGTTTTAATTCTCCTTTCTGCCGCTAGGGGGCGCTGATGGTTCCATTCCGCCTTCGCCGGTGTTGCCACCCTGAAAAAAGTTTCTACCCCACAGGTGTTGCTATGGCAACCGAAACAGAAAATATTTCTAAGTTCTATCCCTGATAGTTCCAATTTTCATCGCTAGGGGGCGCTGATGGCACTGCTCCTCAATTGAGAGTGAGGAGAAGGTGTTGCCATCCCGAAAATAGTTTCTTCCGTACTTAGAAAAAATCCCCATAGTTCCGCTTTTCGCCGCTAGGGGGCGCTGATGGCACTGCTCCTCAATTAAGAGTGAGGAGAAGGTGTTGCCACCTCAAAAAAAAGTTTCTTCCATACTTAGAAAAATCTCGTTCCAAAAATTTATTTCCCCCTCAACCCCTCGTACAAGACTACGAAATCGTTGCCACCAAAAAAAAAGTTTCCCAAAAATTTCTATCCCCACCTTTTTTCATCCCCCCCCCCCTTTTACACCCCCGTCCAGGATTACAGAATTCAAGATGGCGGCTATTTTGCTCCTCGCTCCTCACTGCTCCTCCTCTGTTGGTGAACGCCCCTATTCTTACTACTGTGCCGAAATTTTATAACGCTGTTTCGGGCCGGGCTCGAACTTTGCTTTTAAAGAAGGCCGAACATATTTTGAAAATTTTTCTGGGGCCGAATATATTTATTTCGCCAGGCCGACCATATTTAATTTTAAAAATTTTTCAAATGAATTTTAATAGAATACATGAAATAATAGTCTTTATTTCACCTATATATAGATAAATGTTTAAAAAAAAATTACCTCAATTCTTCGTAGAAAAATTTCACTCTTTCCCGGCCGTCCAAATAGTTGCTCAAGTCCTCAGGATGAGTCGGACGGTCTGGGTCTTCAACACATTCATGTTTTTACCATATATGAATATAAATTATTTCGGGCCGGATCAAGCCGAGACTCAATGGTCTTTGGGCAGGGTTTAAGCACTGGTACAGTCGTGCCAGATAGGGAAAAAATCTAAATTTTCAGCCCGTTCTGACCCGTATTGGAACCACTGCTGATCTTTTTGTATAGTTTAGTGTTTCATTCACAATTTGTGATTTTATTTTCTCGCAGAAAATTTATTTAAATGACGTATGAATTGTTAAATGATACCTTTAAAAGCACAAAAATATTATAACAAAATTTAAAAAAGGAATAAAAATAAATAATAATCATTATGAGAAACGTATATAAACAATTCTTATGCATGCCTTTAAATAATTTATAAATACTACCTTACTTTACGCGGTCCCAACCCAGCTCTGCGAAAAATTGAAGCAATCTGGGCTGAATGATTCCATGCTTTTCAGAATTATACAGGAAATACATTCACATTTTCTGAGCGTCATAAATTACTTGCCCAATTAAAGACACTTTTAAGGGAATGCATACTGGGTTTGCTTTCCAAATCCCTGGACAATGTGTTTTAGTATTTTTCTCCTGCTGTTTTGCCGATTGCACAGCGAAGAAAAGTGATTTTTTCCGAAGAACTCTTACCAAACCTAATTGTTCTTGCATGGTTTTGTCCCCACATATGGGTACTACAAATGATCTGCACCCTCCGGGTGCAAGGTCTGCTTCTCCGAATTTCCTCAAGTAAAAGGCCGAAAAAGATTGGGGACTTCCTGCCCTCGTTGTCATCGCCCTTCCAGGTGGCTCAAATGTATTTAAATGAGATTTATAACACCGCAAAAAAACCATTTGCCCGACGTTCATCAGATGGTTTTACTTCAACATGGACTTCAAGGATTTTGTTTCACAAGAGAATCGGTGATTTTGTAGTGAACATTTAGAAATTAAAGTAAAATATAAGTTTCTGAAGTGAAATTTATGGTGAACAAAACTCACACTTATTCCGATTTCTTTTCCGAGTGATTGCCAAATTTTCCGACTTTTTTGAGTCAGGGGGGGTGTCACACACCCCCACCCCCCCCCGGTACTTACGTCCCTGAATGGAATATTTACAGCCATGTTATTGGCATTTCCAAAAAATAGCTGTTTCCCTCCAGTAATAACTATAAACGATTACCACGAAGTAGAGATGACTTATTTTGTCTACCTAAAGAGATCTCATCTGTAATTACTCCTGGATTCTATATATCTGTCTTTACAGGTGCCATCCATTCCGTTTGAAGCTGCAAACCCCGCGGGTAAATTCCTTGTGAGCACCGGACGTTTGACGCAGCACCGTAGTCAGGCAAGGGCCAGAGGGAGCTTAGCCCCCCCCCCCCCCACCACCACCACCACACACACACTAGGTATACTCAGCCCACCCCCCTGATAAAAATATTAAAGTTTTAGTTGTGATAAGAATTGTCAACCAACATGCCATCCAAATTTTGCATAAAAATATTATTTATGATATTTTTTTATAAATTGCTTTGTTTTAAAGATTTTTTAATTTAGCTGAATGTATGGTTATAGTGATGATCAATTTATTTCCATATTTCATTTAAAAATATTTAAATATAGACAATAGTATTTAGATACTTTTGTATTATTGCTGGGTTCATTGTTTTAATTTGTGTCAAAATCACCTGATAGGTAGTTAAGAGTTGATATTAAGCGTTAACGTGTATTAACGTTCAGATTTTTTTTTTATTAATTAACAGCTTTGCTACTAGTTAATTCTTATAGTAAAAACCATTGTAATTACTATATATTTTAATATTGATGCATTGTAACTATATGGATTTTCCTAATCAACTCTTAGCTTACAAATATAAATAGGCCTAAAAATATTAAAAATATTTAGCGTACAATAAATAAAACTGCTGATATCTTTCTTTCGACCCAGCCCGTCCAACCTACCCTAAGGTGTAAGATATCTGTTTAGACCGCCGAGACAATGCCATCTATTCGCTCGGAAGGACTTTCAAACCCACAAATTTAACGTGCTCGTACACGGGAACAGTTTAGGCAAAGCCGAAAACCGAACTCGGGTCCTCCGAGTACAATCCCCGTGACTTAACCACTCGGTTATCTCACTCAAAAACTGCTGCTTGTAAGACAATAACTTACAAAACTTCCTTAAGGAAAGCATATATATGTCAGTTAGATGACTACAGTTGCTTCGATGGCATTATAACCCCCCCCCCCCTTTCAGAACAAAATAACCGTATGAGCTCTTAACAACCACTACTGCCGTTCGTTGGGCAGTTCGTTCTTGGCAGTTGCTAAGGGCGGATACTGTTCTTTTGGCCTGAAGAAGGGGCTTAAAATGACCACGAACCAATTGTAGTCACCTAACTGACATATGCTTGCTTTCTTCAAGGCGGCCTTGTAAGTTGTTATATCTTTATCGACTTTGTGAATCTTTTAAATAACTTTATCGGATTGTGCCCCCCCTGAGATTTTGAAAACTCGGCGCCTATGTTTCTAGATACTAGGTTGTTTCTAGAAGGTCTTGAAAGATTTTAGTATATTGTTTTGATTCGTCATTAAAGTTTAAGTCTGTGACATATAAATATATATATTTATATATATTCAATTATGTATATTGATTTTATTATTTTTGCTGTCGAAAAGTATGTACAAAATAACCATTTTATCAATACAATTAAGCATGTTTAGTTTTGAATTATACATTTTGACGACTTTTGTGTGCGAGCTATTTCGCAAAAAATTTCATGTTATTATTTCCCGAATTGTACCAAAACCTAATCAGCACCAGGGTAACCTATTAGTGACTTACGCAGGGCCGCTGAATAGGTACTAGGGACCCTTGTACAAACTCTAATTTGGCGTCCCTAATACTGCAGTCAGGGTTGTTTAAACAAAGCTTCCTTCTTTTTCCCACGCACATACTTACCAATTTCAATTTTTTTTTATACGAGATCCCAATCGCTAGAAACATATGCGACAATCTTAAATCAACGTTTTAAAAATAATGGTTATATGCAGATCAAACTGCGAATTGGTTGAAAAAGAACATTTTAGGAGATGTACTTTTATTCAGAGAAGTCAAATTCTACAGTACTTTTTAAAAAATTTTATGTTAGGCAACAGCTAATTTGCAAAGAAAACTTTATGCCAGATGTAGCAATTCTTAATTAAGATTAATTAATTGTACTTAAAATATTTAAATTATATCTCTATCGAGTATATTAGATTTAATTTAAACTTAAAGCATCATTTGGGCGAGACAGGAAATCGGACTTGGGATTCTTTAATTTGCTGAATTATTGTTTATGTTCAGATTCACAATATTAATATTTTCATATATACAGAATTGAATCTCTGTGAATAATATGTCGCCAGTGTTTCTTTCAGGCACATAATATTAACTTAGTTTCTATTTATGTGACAACATTTGGATATATATATATATATAATTTAAAAAATTACATACAACTTGAAGGAATCTATCAAAATTCATTAAGTACTAAATATCCTATTGTGAAGAATATGCGCTTATTGCTGCAAACACACTCCAAAAAATTATATAAACTCAAAAGACAATAACTCTGAAAACCATACGATCTAGATAAAAACAAGAACGAAAGGAAAACATACGAGCTAGATGCAATAAAATGGCCAATGAGGGATTGTGACCTCATTTAAGTCCCGGTTACCAGCCGACTGCGCGGTCGCGACACCACTCCCGGAAGCCTGCACGCATCCGTAGTTAACCTCATAGTGACCACGAATAATGAACAGGAAATATCCAAAAGTCAAAAGTATCAAATTCTAAAGTATCAAAGTATAAAATCGCGAAGTGAAAAGTCAAATCCCCGTCACTCGAAAATTCTCTAATAAATCTAATCAACAATTCAAAAATACCATTTATATACGCATTTTCTACACATATAAAACATTAACAACATATAAGCAATAAAAGCGGTATTATACATTTAAAAACATATAAATCACCATAACCATAAAATTTTAAACTATCACTATCACAACTACAATCAATATTAAAAACATTAAAATAATTCATCTCGCGTACACTATATCTACCTTTACAATACCTCTTGATGCAATGGGATTCCAATATACATAAACAAATTTTTCGAAATATTATTAGAAATGGCATGGTGAGACATCTACGAATTATTAAAAACGAGGAAATAAGAAAAAAGCGAGACATAGCATCCATTGAGATGGCAATCGAGAACGGATACCCACGTCTTTTCCTGAAAAGACAAGTATGCTTTGCATGTAAATATCAAGAGAGATCTATCTCATTTGAACGAGATTTTGGGTATTCTTGAATAATATGCACTACAATGAAGTTGGCAAAGCAGACTTACTGGAAAAACCATATGAGGGAAATAGATCATAACTGTATCTACTCGCCGGCCAGGATAGAGAGATTGAAGCTGACTTTGAGGGCGACGATCATTAATATTGATTGTAGTTGTGATAGTGATAGTTAAAAATTTTATGGTTATGGTGATTTATATGTTTTTAAATGTATAATACCGATTTTATTGTTTATATGTTTTTAATGTTTTATATGTGTAGAAAATGTATATATAAATGGTATTTTTGAATTGTTGATTAGATTTATTAGATAATTTTCGAGTGACGGGGATTTGACTTTTCACTTCGAGATTTTATACTTTGATACTTTAGAATTTGATACTTTTGACTTTTGGATCTTTCATGTTCATCATTCGCGGTCACTATGAGGTTAACTATGGATGCGTGCAGGCTTCCGGGAGTGGTGTCGCGACCGCGCAGCCGCCTGGTAACCGGGACTTAAATGAGGTCACAATCCCTCATTGGCCATTTTATTGCACTAGCCCGTATGTTTTCCTTTCGTTCTTGTTTTTATCTAGATCATATGGTTTTCAGGGTTATTGTCTTTTGAGTTTATATATATACTAGCAGCATACCCGTTCTTCGTACGGAGTATATAATATAAAGAAACTTATAATTCGCAATCATGTGCAAATTCTGTTAAAATATTAAATTTATTGCTCATAAAGAGAAGTTTAAGAATATCTGTTCTCACTATGCAAAATTATCTTCACGGGCAGATCTGAAGAATAAAACATCCTGAACCCTTTTGTAAGCAAATTTACAAAAAAAAAAGGAATTGAATCATTATATGCAACCCCGTACTACTTATATAGTCGTAGATTAGAAAATATGCCAGTGTGTTAGTAGAAGATTACCCGTATTACATTATGAGTCTCAAAAATATTTGCCAAAATAAAGGAGATGACGTAATAAATTGAAAAATATCAATAACCCCCGTAATCTTTTACCAGAAGGTCGTAATTGATTCCAATATGCCAATATGTATCAAAATATATGCCAATATACCTGTACTACTTATATTCTCGTAGATTAGAAGATATAATGCATTTGTAGAAGATTACTCGTACAACATACTGTATATGAGTTTCCACAATTTTCGTCATAATAAAACAATGTCATAATAACTTGAAAATATCAATAATCCCTGAATCAAAAGTCCCCGAAAATATCAATAATAATAATGTTTAAATCTGAAGACCGTAATTAATATTATCCAGTCAAAAATGCAATGTCAATGAAATTTATTTTATATACATATCTTTATTATTCAAATCGGAAAATATTTAATATAAAATCGTATGCTGCATAACACATTGGATCCGTTGCTAAGCGACATGATATCATTTGCTTCAAATAAATTGATGGAAATCATACCATCTGAATAATGCGACCTCCATGGAAGGTTTGGCGACATTTTAGTCAATTTAGCGATAACTTAAAAAATCCCCAAATTTATCGCCAAGTGGGACTGTAGAACATATAGTCCCATTTTGCGACAAATTGACGAAACATTATCACAATACTATCCCCTAACAAAACACAATTATTTTCAATTATTAAGCGCGATTTTATCAATTCTATGATATTTTTATGGACTCACAAATACTTTTATCAATTTGGTGATATTAAAAAAATTCGTTAAATGTGCTACTAAGTAGGATGGATGGACTGTCCGACAAATGCTACCGAAACATCATTTCAGTACTCTATTTTAAAAAAACAAACCATTGATTTGCGTCATTTTTATAAATTTGGAAACATTTCCGCTAATTTGGTAAAGTTTAAGAAAAGTTACCAAGTTATTTAGAGATATTCCGCTAAACTCGTAGCTCTAAATTTGCAGATCTGAAGAATAAAATATTCTGATCCCGTTTGTATATACTAAATGAAAACACTAAAATTGTATTATAAGATACACCCGTTCTACTCTTTTTATTGCTTCAACAATCGGCTAAATGAATTTATTGGGTAAACACAATATATGAGTTTATTAGCTAAACACAATATATGAACTGGAAACCTCTTTGCTAAAATAAATGAAAATGATGTACGCAGTTCGCAATTTATATAATTAAAAGAACAACCAAAACTTTCATTTAAAAATACATTTTTACATCCATTTATTTATTATTCAAATAGAAAAAATAATAATAAATATTAACAACACATTTAATTTCATTCCGTTGCCGAGCAACATGATATAACATAGAATCTTCCTCATAAAATGCGAAATTAAATAGCCATTTTGATTTCTTTATACTTTTAATCGTTGAGTAAAAACTTGTGAAATATAACCACGGAGGTAGATTTCTCCATTTAAATTCATGTTTCAAACAATTCGTGTTTTCCGATAGTGACTAATTAATGCAAAAATCCTGCACCAAACTCGGAAATAAAGTTTTATTTCATTTCGCCGTTTTAAACAAACGATTTTCATCCTTTCCGTTTGAATAAACCACGGAGTTGGAGAGTATAACTCATAGGATAAAGTTCCGTTTTTCATTAATATCTCGACAACCCCTGGTCTTAGAAACTCGAAACTTAGACTAAATTTATAGGGGGCTATTTCAAGGCTATCCACAAAATTTCATTAAATTCGGTTCAGCCGTTTTTCCGTGATGATGAGACAAACGAAAATTTCGTTTTTTACTAATATCTCGAGAACCACCGGTCGTAGAAACTCAAAATACGAACTAAATTTTAAGTGGGGCTATTTCTAGGCTACCCACCAAATTTCATCAAATTCGGTTCAGCCGTTCTCCCGTGATGATGGGACAAACAGACAGACAGACAGACAGATTTTCAATTTTATTTATATAGATATATATATATATATATATGGGCAAATAGAAAGCTTCCCCGCCCCAGTAAAGGACCATCCCCCCTCCCCCCCATCCCGACCAAATAGTCCTGAAAGACTCCCTGTGCGGCGCTGTTTTGAATACAACTACACATATGTCTCTACCATGAAGACTAGCCTTCATGGTCTCTACCATAACCGTGTCCTGGACATATCACATAATGTGCTGTCTAAAGAACAAGATATCAGATTTTACAAATGGTTATCAGATATTACAATGGTATGGTCATGAATAAAATACTGGTTGAACGGACCGCCCAATTTCCCCAAGTGTTCAGCTCGCGCCGAGCGTTGAGTTTGCGAACGTTTTTGGTGGCAAAATGTTGTAACCTTCACACCCAAATTAACACTTGGCTTTCCTTCTAGGTAACTGCAATTCAGTGGTGTTTCAAGGATTGATTATGTTAAACACCTGGCTTGAAAGGATAGTGTGCATATGTGTTAGAAGTTGGAATACTCAACAAAAAGGTTAATTTTATTTTTAAATAATTTATCTGTATTTAGCTGTATTTTGAAAATATGTTTGGTGTTATCCTGCGTTTTGAAAATTGCTCTTCATCATATATTATAATTTATAGTGTGAATAACAAAGAAACTGTGGACCCTGAATTTTTTCCATCACTAATGGTTTCTCCCTCTCATAGAGAGGAAGAAACCAGTGGGATTTGTCACTAATCCCTCCAGAATGCTTTCTGAGGTGCCTTGAGTATATTTAAACGCCATGGAAACACAAAAGTTCTCTGTGATTTTTTAGGGGTACCCACTAATGCGTACAATATAATCAAATTGGACTTTTAAATTTCAAAGTACTGCTTTATTCGAAATTTCTTAGTAAATATTTTAAAAATATAGTTATGTTTAAAATTTTCTAAAATGTTTTTAAGTAAGTACAGTGTTCGTGTGACTTAAAATATTTCTCAGTACCACATTATTAAAAATTTCTTTTACTGATAGTGTTTTTAAAAAATACCTTTTTAAGTATTGTTTTTTTTTATTTTCGTTTATTTTATTCACACTTTTAATTAAATGTTTCTTATTATAGTGTTTTTCTTCCTTTCTTTCTTCTTTCGAAGTATCGTTTATTATTATTATTATTATTATTACTTTTCATGTTTCAAGTTTAAAAGAAAAAAATCTTTAAATGTATTCTCTGTTTAAAAATGTTTCTAATTATTATATCTATTAAATTTCGTCTGAGTATCATCTCGTAAGAACTTTTTATATAAAAAATATCGCCTTCTCGAATTCTTTCAAAGATCAGAAACATTTTTCTAAATATCGCATTTCCAGCTCAAATCTAAAATAAACAAGAAAGATCAATCATGCATAAAGCATTGATTATGAAACACTTTCCAACTTCAATGCAATTTTATGTAAACATCTCTGAAATGCGATGCATTCCTTGGTAATATTTTTTAAATTATCACAATACTACATTAATTTATTATATTTGAAAATTTAAAACTTTATCAAAAAAAAAAAATGAACTTCATTCACATGACAGCATTGACATATAAATTGCCTGGTGTAAACATCTCTAAAATGGGATACATTCCTCGGTAATATTTTTAAAATTATTATAATACTACAATAATTTATTATATTTGAAAATTTCATCGAAAGCAAATGAACTTTATTCAAATGACGTCATCGAAATATAAATCTCCTCTATATAAAAGCAGCATTTCATTCATAAACTTTTACTATAATAATTTATTTTATCTAAAAACTTAAAACCATGGAGGTACAGGTAATTTAACTCTATGCTTAAAAATTCATCGAAAAAATCGCCTGGTTGGTTATCTGTGTAAAATCAATGAATGTTTCATTCATATCAGCTATATTGCAGACTCCATGAGCTACATAATTTTGCGTTAAAAAAATGCAGCAATTCTTATACAACTCATTCTACATCTTTTGGTGTTTACATTATTCATAAGTGAAAATCAGGCTTCGTTGTAGAAATAATCAAAGTTTGATGATCATTTAAACGCAAATATATTATATTTGCGTTGTTTCAGTATGTAAATGCACAGAATTTAAGCAAAAATAAAACGGTTTTAGGACGGATACAATACTAAATATGAATTAAAAAGAACTTTAAAAATCACGATTTTGACACAAGATGGATGCCATATTTTATTTTGAAGTGAATCATGTGATCTCTTCATATAATGGTCACGTGATCTCTTTATAAAGGGTATAATTGTTATTTTAATTTTTATTCAAAAAACTACTGAATATATTTTGATGCATTTTTTTTTTTTTTTTTTGTATATTTTATGGGGTAATTTGAATATTTCCTAAAACTTTTGAAGCAATTTGTGAATTTTAATTTCGCTTAAAAAATGTTTGAAGAATTAGGTCCCATAGGGTTCAATGCACTTCATTTTTTCAACCCGGGTTCAATCCAAAACTAATTGGATGATATTATTCATTTATATTCCCATAGGTCCTACAGACCGTCTGAACAACATAATGAACTTTAAATTTGATAATGTCATTTTTACGGCAGTTATCGTGCTAACGCACAGACAGATAGACAGAATGAACAAAGTCATAAACACTTTTCAACTATGTTGTAAAGTGTTAAAAAGCAGAGGCGCTTCAAAGTTTTCAGAAAAAGAATGGTGTTAAAACGTTGTGTGTGTGAAAATTACAGTACAGGGTGAGCGAAATTAAAGTTCACCTATACTCAGAAGGTCGTAAAAAAAAAAGGTTGTCTAAAAAAAGTATAAAATGATTGAATCGCAATCGCAATCGAAAAGTATAAGAAGGTTGAATCGCAGAGTACTAAAGTTTGGAGTAGTCCGCAGAATTCCTTCGATCCTCCTCCTCAAATGCGACAGAAAATCGTGTAAAATATAAGGAAAGAGGGGAGGGACGAAAATCTATCTGTGTTTCTGTCAGGTATATTATATCAACATTTTATATTAACTTAGTTTCTATTTATATGACGGCATTTGAATATATTTATATAGGGCAAATAGAAAACTTGCCTCCCCCCTAAAGTATCATCGTCCCCATTCCCGACCAAAACGTCCTGAAAGACTGCCTGTATGCAGCTCTTTTGAATACAACTACACATATGTCGTCTCTATCATAACCGTGTCCTTGAAATATCACGTAATGTGCTATTTAAAAAGCAAGATATCCGATTTCATAATGTAAAGCAAAATCAAGTATTACAAATTCGAGGAATGCCTCTCACTTGGCGAGTTCTGTGACGGTATAAGGGGAAATGCTTGATGATCAATTAACGAACTTTGTTATATTTTGGAATCTCATTGGGCTTTTACTTTCCCTGCAATACATGGTAATGTATAGTGAAAGTATTGGAATCATGTCGAAAATCGCAAGTCGAGTTTTCGACGGATCTACACGTTCTATGATATCTAGAACTTGAAAAAAACTATTTTTAGCATGACGTCTGTGTTTGTCTGTGCAATGTATGGTATTCACTCTAACGGACAAACTAATGGACCAAATTTCATAAAATGTAATAGGTAAAGTCATTTCTGGTTGACCCTGGAGCTGATTAGATTTTGGTAGTATTCAGGATAAAAATAACCTACCTGTTTTTGAGAAATGGCCCGCAAAAATCCTTAATATCTAAAACAAAAGACTACGTATGCTCAAATGTATCAATTAAATTCTTGTTTTATACGTAATATTTGACGATAAAAATAATAAAACCAACTCCATAACTCCAGGATTAGCTGTTCTCGAGGCATTTTATTTTTTCTGCATTGCTGATACGCCGCCTTTGAACATACGTATAGTTAACAAATGAAAACGAAAATTGAATTAAAAGCGCAATTCAGTGTTATTTTAAATAAGTATGAGTGTTATTTCGTGCAATAAAACTCAATGTAATAAATAATTAAAGAAATAAGAAGAAAATGAATTTAAGTCATGTGCTGCCCACACCAGATTTTAATTGCGTTAAGAAAATTCTGTTCGTGTTTAAACTCATGAAAAGCATTGATTCACTCCTTTCAATTTAATTATCTAACAGATCATCATACTTAAACCACAGATGAAAATAATGTGGTATCAACCAGAGCGGTTATGGTTTACATTCTTAATAAATTTTGATGATGATGATGATAATTTAAATTGAGTGCCAATTCGAGCAAAAATTTTTTGAAATATTTAAATAAAATTTCTACATGTTGCTTTGGGCGAAAAAAGAACCAAATTTATCAACTGAAATATCTAATCTCTATAATGACATTTTCGCATAGATGTTAAACATATTTTCAGGCAAGAATTGTAATAAAATGCAGGATGACTCTTATTCCGTATCTACAGTAGACAAATATGAGCATATATATTGATAAAGATTATCATCCAAGAAAAATTCGCTATTACTTGAAAATAAAATATCTGATGTGGACAGCACATCACTTTCGCTGCAGATTCAAATTTATTTTTCCTTTATTTCTTTAAGAACTCATTAAATTGAGTTTAATTGCACAAAATGACACAAAATTTACATTTTTAATTCAATTTCTGCTTTTGTTTGGTAATTGGACATTTTCCCAAAGGCGGCGTAAAAAAATTCGAAAAATCTAAAATATCTCGAGACCGGTTAGTCCTAGAGTAATAGAGTTGTTCTTATTCTTTTCCTCGTCAAAAATTACGTATAAAACAAGCATTTAATTGATACATTTGAACATACGTAGTCTTTTTTTAGATATTGGCCATTTTTACGGGCCATTTCGTAAGAAAAGGCAGGTTGTTCTTTTCTGAATCGTACCAAAATCTAATCAGCACCGGAGTATCCCACATGTCATTTATCTACCAAATTTTGTGAAATTTGGTCAATTTGTGTTTCAACTAGAGTGAATACATGAGATTTTTGCGGACCATTTCGCAAAAAAGGGCGGGTTCTTTTTTCCGAATCTTCCAAAAACTAATCAGCACCAGGGTCACACCCAAGGGTCTTATCTACCAAATTTTATGAAATTCGGTCCATTAGATATTGAGTTAGAGTGGATAAATATATTGAACATACACACAGACAGACGTCACGCTAAAAATGGTTTTTTCGTATTCTAGAGGTCTCGAAACGTGTAGATCCATCGAAAACTCGAGTTGCGATTTTCCAATACATGATTCCAATACTTTCCCTATACATTACCATGTATTGCCGGGAAAGTACAAATTCTTAATTTTAAATTAACTCAACGTCCACGATCATTTATATGTTTAGATTTTGATTTGTAACGTTCCAAAGAAAAGGTTTTTACTTCGTAAAAATATATTGTTGTTAATAATAAAATTAAAAAACTTGGGTAGTTTTACTTTTATTACTCAACTTGGAAATAGTGGCTAACAGAAGTTACAACTAGTCAACATATTTTGCAAGCAAATATGTAACTTACTTAACTTTTCAAGTTTTATTTATAATCTCCCATTTAAATATACTTACACTGTACAGAAATGTGGCCTGGATATATTCATGAAGTCTATTGAGCATCTCATGTAATAAAAGTTCCTTTAAAAGTAATGATTCCTCGCTCCCCTAAATTGATGTTCTGGAACCCAAGACAAACCGAGGAAGATGGAATAATGTTCCTTCTTCCTTCTTCTGCTTAAAATAGAGAATCATCAATCAAGAGGAGAATAAAATGTATATGTATCTAGTCATCAGGTTAGATACAATCAACATATATCAATGGTGAGAATTCGAAAAATGAAAGACAAAAAATAACCATGCATTAAAGCAATACACATGGATAAGCACTAGGCCTAAAAAGTGTTCATTTTGAAAAAAAAAATATTTTTCAAGTCTAAGTATATATTTAAAATGCACATAAAAGTTTGTTTCTGAAGAAAGCGATAGATAATAGCTGCAAATGATTTCTACTTGGATAACAAACTGAAAGCTTGAAATATAAAATAGGAATAAAGATACCTGAGAAAATACTGCAAATGTCCTATTCACTCGAGCAATGAGCAATAAACGAGACCACTGTTGCTAATCGCAGGAGATAAAAGTGGAGATCTACTGCTGACAATCGTGAGATATAAAAAACAGTATTGCAAAAAATCAATAAAATATGATAAATTCTCCAGTAAAAGCTACGTAATAAAGGGGCGTGTAAAATAATAGAAAACATGGAAGCAAAAGTATACGAGGATGTATTTACAATGTAATGCTAACTCAAGAGAATGTTGACAATGAGCAAATATAAGATACTAAGAAGGGAATTTTAAAAACATCCAGCTAATTTAAACATATTAACTATACCATTTACTATATATATATATATATATATATATATATATATATATATATATATATATATATATATATATATTTGAAATATGTAATATTAAGAGTTATGTAAAAATAAAAATACAATTCAAGTAATATTAACATCACCATAGAAGCAAATTCACGGCCTTAATGCCAATAAGAGAAAAGAACAGCACAGTCCCAAATTCGATGATTAATCAGAATTAAATTCATCTTCAGGTCTGAGTATTTAATTCTAATTAACCCAAACAAAAGCCTGTTTCAGTATATATATATATATATATATATATATATATATATATATATATATATATATATTATTGTCATTAATAACAGATAATAACTACATTTAGATCTAACATTTGTAAATTTGCCCTTATGCAACAGATATTGTACAATGTGTCAATCATAATAAAAAAGATAAAAATAAAATTAAATAAATTTAATTCCTTTTATGCTACATTATATTGATAAAAAATAGGATTATTGTTCAAAGTTAAAATCTATTGTATATCATTTAGCAAATGAAGGTTCGCATAATATGAATAACAGGACCGCAGAACGATAACACAAAGTTGTATGCAGGTCATTGTGGTCTAAAGGACTAGTTGCTCATCCAGTGAAGGTCTTCATATTACCATTGGACTTTTCTTTTTTAACGGTCTTGTGATAATTTTTATTGTCACTCCGGGGGTTGGCTTCAGCCAGGGCTGGCGTCCAGGAGTGCAATGCCGCGGCATTTATGACAAGCTTGTTGACAACTGGGGTGTAAGGTCACAACCCCTTACCGCCATTAAGTAAGCTTCTCGCTAAGCCTTCCTTCTTTTTCCATTCTAAAATTCTTTTTATACTTTTTTATATTTATATATATATATCTTAAATAATAAAAGGCAATGTCTGTCTGTGCGTCTGTCTGTCTGTCTGTCTGTCTGTCTGTCTTATACACTATACGTTCAGCGACCGCGCGTCGGAGAGCTACGAAATTTGGCAATCGGAGACCCGGGGTGGGTGGGAAGGGGACACGTGAAAACCGATTTTTAAAATTTTAATTATTTTTTTTGTTATTCAATGTTTTATGCGATTTCGACCGTTTTTTGCCATTTTTGCCCTTTTTTTCCACGATTCGGACATCGTAGGAAAAAACAAATCACACCATCGGAAAGAGCTGACAATTACGAGTAAAAATATATCAATTTCAAATCTGAATTTCGATTTCTAATATTTTTTAAAGATTTTAAAACAAAAGTCACTTTTTGCTTCAGAAAACGATTTTTGGTTTTTAAATTCTCGCATAGTAAAAAGTACTCATAATTTCGACTAATAATTTACATTTTTAGAAAGGTCAAACATCTGGCATTCTTACAAGTCCAATCTGGTCAGGAAATATTCTGTATTGCCCACAGGATCGGGATTTTAAAAGTTTCCGAATTTCAATTTCTCGGCGTGCCGCTTCTTAACCGGCGTTTCTCCCCAGCAGAAGGAGGGAAGGTGGTGGGTGGGGACGTCAAGGTGGAGGTGACGTCACAGTTCTGAATAGAGCTCCGATTTATATTTCGATGACGTCATTTGAATAAAGTTCCTTTGTTTTCGATGAAGTTTTCAAATATAATAAATTATTGTAGTGTTATGATAATTTTAAAAATATTACCGAGGAATGTAACGCCTTTTAGAGATGTTTAAACCAGGCAATTTATATTTCAATGCCATCATTTGAATGAAGTTCATTTTCTTCGATGAAGTTTTCAAATTTAATAAATACTCTCGGTAGGTCCGGGTTCGATTCCCGCCACTGCCAAAACTGCCGCTGTGTTCAGGCGGAGTACGATCACGTTAAACATGTGGGACCGTAAGTCCTTCCGAAAGGTTGGTGGTAGGAGAAGGAGGGTACGGTCCCTGTGGATGTCTCCCCAACTGAGTTCCGGTCTAAATTGGGTGGCACTTCCTGGCCGTCCAAACAGTTACCTTACACCTTCTGGTAGGTCGCGCCAGCGAGTGTGCCACGGTTAGAATTTGCCACGGTCAGAATTTTCAAGGGTAGCGAACAGGCTGGTCGCCAAAGGCGGCTAGTATATATATATATATATATATATATTTATACAATTAGAATGTTTCTTTAATTTTTTTTTTGTTTTCTTATTTGCATTCCTCATTTTTGAAATTTGTTGTTTGTCTTTGTCTTTATGACCTGCATTACGCTTTATTATTTCCTCTTTATGTCTTAATTTCTTTTATTTCTCTGTATTTTGTAGAAAATTTTGGAATAGTGTATTATGAGTTACTACATACATTCTAACTTTGGATTTACTAATTTATATTTATATATATATATATATATATATACAATATATATACATGCTAAATCGGGGTGAGGAGTCACAACCCCCCTCGACCAATTTTTGGTACTTTTCTTTGTTTTTTTCATATGTTTCATATTTGATTTTCAGATTTGGAAATTACCTTTTGGATTATACAGGGTGTTTCTAAAGTCGTGCAACCCACATTTGGTTTGATATTTCCCAATACAAAAAAGACAAAAATATGAAATATTCACGGTAAATAGTTTAATGTCTGCATAACATCGTGCGTAGTTAAAATTTAAATTTAACTAAAAGATTTGGTTAAAATTTAAATTTAAAATAAAACTGATAGTTTTTTCTTTCAAATCAGTAGATTTGTTGCTTTTTAAAATTAAATTGTTTGTTTTTATATTTGTTATTTAATAATCTGTATTAAAAATTGTATAAAATGTTGATGTGTATATGTATATATATATATATATATATATATAATAAAATGTTTGAAGATCCAATGAAAGAAAAGCGAGAAGCTGTAAAATGAATTTTGCATTGTCATTCCTATTTACTCATTTTTACATTTGCATATTAACAAAGTATCCTTAATTTTAAAGTATGCTACGGTATTTATAATATATATATATATATATATATATATATATATATATATATATATTGGAAAATTCGAGATAAATTGTAACAATCATCAAGAAATCAAAACCCTTAATAAAGTTTCTTAAGTAATTATTTTTGATTTAATTTTTCATTAGAAAACGATTGATACAAGTTTTAGAACGCTAGCATGAACTATTTTCGAGATATTGCACGTTTTCAAATAAATTTATTAAAAAAATCACATAATATTAAAAAAAGTATCAACTATTGTGAAATATGTATACTTTTCATATCTAATACGTATTATGTGATAAATTTGTTATTATCATTCTCGTGAATCTAGCTCGTTTCTTTCCCGAGAGAAAGCAATCTGGGTGATAGTTTTGTGTTTAGACGCCTAAGTCGTTTATTTACTATAAGAATAAACTATATCTCTGTCCCTAACGCTTGGCGAAATTTTGGCGGCAAAACGGCAGAATATCCCCAACTTGGCGACTTTTTTAAATGTTGCAAAATGTCGAAAATGTCAAATTGATAAAAATGACGCTATATAAAGAAAAATGTGAACTGTTAAAAATTCAATACCTTGGAAAAAATATAAGAATCTACTATAAGAATACATTTTTCTCCATTCGTAAAGCTTGACGAATTTTGGCGGAATATCGCCAACTTGTCAACTTTTTAAATGTTTCCTAATTCACGAAAATGTCGCCAAATTGATAAAAATGACGTTTAGCTCATACTTTGCAAATTTTTATTTCCGTCATATGACTGGTGTGCCTTTTAGGAAATAAGAAAGGTTCTCTCTGCTTTTTTGTAACACTTGAGGATACATTTGACGAAAAAATTTCTAAAACATACTAAATTTCGCCGACGTGGCGATATTTAGCTCCATATTGACGAAAATATCATCAAAATTGAAATAATGAAGTTAACGGAAATGACACGTAATTGATGAATTTATTATTAAAATACTTTATATGGACTATGCTGCTTATTGAAGATGCTATCAGTATTGGTAATTGTTTATTTAGAGTTACGTGAAATATAAGTTAATGGGTACGAAATTGTTTTACATGTTATCATCCGGAAAAGAGCCAACTATACAATTCAATGTTACAAACATTTTGCCGTGTATCTGTTCATCATTTTCTCACTGTGGAATAAATAAATTCATTGTATTTGTAAAGAACCTTGCCACCCCAACCGGAACTCGGACCCTGGATCTCCGAACTGGCCACCCAGCCGACGTTCTACCGTTGAGCTATTGGGACGATATTGCAAGTTCTTGTTAACTCTGCATTCTCCATCCCTTGTCAGATTGGTGGGTAACTGAAAATCTGATTGATCATTTCCTTGCTATTTTTACCTCAGGTTAATCTCCTACTGCTACTATTTTTTATCCAAGCTAGTATCCTGCTACTACTATTTTTACCCAAGTTAGCATCCTGCGTGGTCGTTATCTTTCTATCGGCGCTGCATATTCCAGAGTCCACTGCATCCGTGTTAGTCGTACTTGATTCACTTTCATAGTTCAGAGATCTTTGCTCTAACCTTAAGGGTTAATTCGTTCGGGCACCATTGTAAAGAACCTTGCCGCCAGAAAAAGGGACTCGAACCCTGGATCTCCGAACTGGCCAGCCGACGTTCTACCGTTGAGCTATTGGGATGATATTGCAAGTTCTTATCTTTGAAGTGAACTCTGTATATTATATAAGGAAAAATCAAGTGCTGCCTACGTAAGATATTTTATTACAAGCTTAAATGTACTAGGAAATACTACTAATAATTCAGAAAAAGGATACTGTCAACAGAAGGTGTGCATAGGAGATGTAGTCACTTTACCCTTCTCATTCTTTCCCATCTCCTCCCTTCCTTATCATCTACAATCATGTCCTCAGAAAGATCATTTGGAAAGAAAAGACTACATAAGTCGGAATGGAGAATATATGAGTGCAGGGAGGTATATACTGGAGTAGGTGTATATTTACCTTAACAGCTCTATTTTTTATTTTCATTTATGAATAAAATTTTAAACAGTCATCTTTTTAACTATGATTATTATCTTAGTTAACTTACAATATAATGCAATATTAATTTCTGATTTCTCTTTCAGCTTTCAAAGAAATATTCTGAGATCCAGTTATGCTTTTATCAAGGAATTAATTAGAAAGCTCGTGAAATTGATATTTTAAAAGAACAATATGATGTCATTGAAAGACCGTGCAACAGTAAAAGTTGGTATTGAAATATGCAATATCAGTCAGCTGAAAAAGAATATACTTTGCGTACCTAATTCGGATTATGATGTAAATAAAGGAAGTGATATTATGTACCGAAAAAGACAATGGAGTGAGCTACTACAAAACAAAGTAGGAATTATATTAGACCATTTAAAATTAAATAAACAGCTGCAGGAAAGGATAATAGGAATTGTCCTTTCACTCGGAATGCGGATGCTATCTTGGGCAGAATATCATGAAAGAATTCTCGGGTTTTCACGCAATTATAGCTTCAACTTTCTGAACAGCTCATTTCTAACAACACATGGGATCGTAGACTGCAAAAGAGCTGCAGAAGAGTTGATGAATGACAAAGGTCTGAGCATCAAACAGAAGTATAAATTGGCTCTTCTTTACAGCATGAAAAAATATATTTCTGGTTTGTACGATCAAATGACAGAGAAAGATAGAGAAGAATTTTATGATTCTGAAAACCCAAGTAGGATCAAGCAACTAGGCATTGTAAAGTTTTGGTCTTATTATCTTAAGGATGAGGTATATAAAATAAGAGGAGATGCAGACCCTAAACTATATTGGCTAAATATGGCTGTTAAGAGTGGAAGTAGGGATTCAGTTAAATACTGCTTAAGGAAAACAAAATTGAGAAATGGACGTGCTCTAGTTTATGCTGCAGTTATAGCAATTAGAAGTAAGGTAAGTGGAATGAAAGATTTCGTTGCTTTCAGCAATGATTGGAGAGAAACTGATTGGAGAGATGGTGATTGGTTAGATGTTGATTGGAGCACAAATTATCAGAGCGATGAAGATTGGACAGATGATGTTTATAGAAAACCATGGGTACCAAACGACTATTATATAGATGTCATCTGCTTCCTCTTATCGAGAATGAGTGAAGATACACGGATAGCATTTTTAAAAAAATGCATGAAAGTTTATAGCAATGGTGAGAATCTCGAGTGTGGTTACTGGGTATTGAAATGTTTTCTAAACTGGCCGTACCAAGATTACTTTTTGAAAACTGCAAGAGTAATGTGGGACTTCTTACCAGAAATTTATTATGTTAAGCTTATACAGCTCTTTACTAATAAGATTGGTGCTGAAGAAAATGCTTTAAGGTATGGTGAAGCAAAATATTACGACTATAAACAGCTTTTGGAGGAGTTTTTGAGCGAAATTCCTGAACCTCTTAAAAGATATTTTTTTAAGAATTACAAAAGTGTAATAGGATTTTGTGAGACGGAAGTACAAACCGTGTGCACTTATTTAATTTCTTACTTATTTAACCAAAAAAACTTTACTAATCAAGATAAAATAATCATCGAATTGCTATTAAACTGTGCAACTGATGAAGAGAAAGAAAAAATTATCTCTTCTGATAATATAAAATCTATATGCATTGAGCTGATGAAATCAATGAGATGGAAGACACTAGATGAATTTGTATCAAAATGTTCTACTTCTAAAGAGAAAGTAGGTAAGTTCAAAAGAGAGTTGAGCTTTAGCAAAATTGTGGAGCGTGTCTGTGTTGATTTCTTAACAAATGGTGAATGGCATGCGTTTGAGTCATTTTTAAAGTGGAGCGCTTTATTTGGTATAGAAATAAATAAACTTAAGGAAAAAATTATTTCTTCAGAGTATGGAAGAGAAGCATGTTTGGAAATAATTTTATCAGATAAAAATTTAACAGTTGTTGATGAGGTAATCAGACGGTGTTTATCTACCGAAGAAAAAGTTTCTACTACGAGAGTTTTGTACCAAATTTCGTTCGAATCGGTCCATTCGTTCGTCAGTTATCGTCTCCACACACACACACACACACACAGACATCACTTCAAAAATGTTCGATTCGTGATCAGGGATGCTTGAAACATGCTCTCCCGTCAAAAACTCGAATTCGAATTTTCGACCCCGTCACAAAACTTTCCTTATACGTTATGTATATAAGGAAAGTAAAAACTACGTATGCTCAAATATATCCATTAAATACTTGTTTTATACGTAAATTTAACGATGAAAAGAATAAGTTCAACCCCATTACACCAAGACTAGCTGTTCTCGAGGTATTTTAGTTTTTTCGTATTTTCTCTACGCCACCTTTGAAAATAAGTCCAGTTACCGAATGAGAACGAAAATGGAATTAAAAGTGAATTAAATTTAATTAAAATAAAGAGAATATGGATATAAGTCTGCAGGGAAAGTCATGTGCTGCCTACATCAGATTTTTTCTTCAATAATTCATGAAATAGAGTTTAATTTTACAAAATAGCACCCATAATTATTTTAAATAACACTGAATTTGCACTTTTAATTCAATTTTCGTTTCATTTGGTTACTGGATTTACTAAAGGTAACGTCGCAAAAATGCGAAAAAAAAAAACGTAAAATATATCAAGAACGGCTAGTCCTAGAGTAATTGGATTGGTCTTATTATTTTCGTCATAAAAAATTACTTATAAAACAAGCATTTAATTGATACATTTGAGCATACGTTATCTTATTTTATATTGTTGCGGGCCATTTCGTAGAAAAAGATCGTAGATTCGTGTAGATCTGTCGAAAACTTCCGTTGCGATTTTCGACACGATTTCAATACTTTCCCTATACATTATCATGTATTGCAGGAAAAGTAAAAATACAATTACACATATTTTGGGCTGTAATAATAAATTTGGAGGATGAAATTCATATCTATATAATAATCGCCTAACATGCTTTTATCTTCATAAAACACAAAACCCGCCTGTAAGGGGCATTCTCAAAAATAAGGATACAGGTCCCATTGCAGATATTAGCAATGTACTGCATGTATCGGCATGTACCATTACAGATATCGACATATATCTGTTTCATGCTTATACGCTCGTCAGCATGGAATAGCCGGTAAGCCACAATTTTTTCGAGCTTCTATAGGAACTGACAATTTCAGTCCTTACACATGGCCGGCATAAAGAACTTTGCCTGTGCAACTTCGTGTGGCCTGAACTAAATTGTAAATGAATTTTATGTTATCCATCCACTCGAATTTATTCCTATCTATATAATAACTGTTTAACGTGCTTTTGCCTTCACAAAACACGCCTGGGCATTTCCAAAAATATGAGAGACATTCCCATTGCAGATATCAATCAGCATCCATGGACAGGTTTCACGCTTATTATGTGCTCGTCAGTTTGGAATAACCGATATCTTCAATGATAGCAAGAAACTTGCTGCAAGCAACAATTTTTTGCGAGCTTATATGGGAAATCACAATTTCAACCTTAAACGTGGCCGGCATAAAGAACATTGCCTTTGTAGCTTCGTGTGGTCTGAACTAAATTGCAAACGAATTTTATGCCGGTCACGTGGATGGACTGAAATTATCAATTCCCAGAACAGCTCGCAAAAATTGTGGCTTATAGCAAGTTTCTGGCTGCCATGGCAGATATCGGCTATTCCATGCTAACGAATGTATAAATGCAAAACCGGTATCTGCAAAAGCATGATTTTATCTTTCTAGACCCTTCAGAATCCCTTCGGTGACTAAAAAACTTAATCTTTTCAAACATAATATCCACCACGAGATAGAACTTAACGGAGCAGGATTTTCGCCGCCCCTTCCCGGACAAAGAAAATAATTTTTTTCTTACTAAAATCTTTCCAGTCCTTCCGAAAGAGTCCTGGTGACCTAGAAGCTTGAATTTTTGCACACCTAGCTTAACGTTTACATCACGGACTTGACCCCCCCCCCCCCCTGTGGGGCAGAAGTTATTTTATTTTTGAAGTCCTTCAAGACCCTCCAGAGGTACTCCGGTGATCTAAAAGTTCGAAACTTTACAAACTTATCGACCACGGGACAGAATCTATCTGGGTCAATTTTTGATAAGCTGCTTTCGACACACTAAACGTTATATATATTGTTAAACAAAATAAAATTTATTAGAAAATGTTTCAATTTAAATTTTTATAAGTTTTCTTGTCTAAGATAGGCTTACATACTAGTTGTATATATATAAAAAAAAACCTAGCAAATATTTTTAAAAATTATATATTTGTCACAATAAAATGATATATGATTTAGTTTTCTACTATTTTCAAATATTTTTTGAGAAATAAAAAATTTGGAGAAGTAAACAATGTTAAATAATAATTAAGTAAATATGTTTTGAAATTATATTACATCTTTGTAGTAACATAAATGGAGTTATACATGATTTAGTTTTCTACATACATATTCTACGCATTATCGATCACTCAAGTACCATAACAAAAAGAACGGAAATAGAATGAGCTCTGAGAAGCCCGTGACATCGTGAAAACTGAGAAAAGCTTAGGTTAGACAAGAAAGATCAATCATGCTTAAAGCATTGATTATGAAACACTTTCCAACTTCAATGCAATTTTATTTAAAACAGGCGAAAATGCAATACATTCCTCGGTAATATTTTAAAACTTATCATAATACTACATTAATTTATTATATTTGAAAAATTAAACCTTCATTGAAAAACATGAAATTCATTCAAATGACGGCATTGAAATAAAAATTGCCTGGTTTAAATATATCTGAAAAGCGATACATTCCACGGTAATATTTTTAAAACTATCATAATACTACGATAATTTATTATATTTAAAAACTTCATCGAAAACAACTGAAATTAATTCAAATGACGTCATAGAAAAAATAAATAAAAAGAACGAATATGAGTCTGCAGGGAAAGACATGTGCTGTCCACATCAGAATTTTTAACAATATTACAACAATGATTTATAGAAGTGAACGGGGATTATTTTCAGGCCATTTCGAAAAAAATGTATGATCTATATTTAAAGATCCATCAAATTTTTGTCGAATAAAATGTTCAACAAATTTAAGCTGTGTACCAAATTTTAACTCTCTAGGACGTAGGAAAGTGCATTAAAAATGCCATCAAATAAATTTATCATGAAGAGTTATATAAAATTTAAAAAAATGAAAAATTGTTATCTACCAAATTTATTTTAAAATGTGAAGCCACTCCCATATGCAAAACGTTTAAACAAATGGAGAGATATTTATTATATAATATATCTCTCTTTTCTTTCTGGAAGATATCCCAAAGTCAGAATTTAATTGAATTTGTTTTTTTCCCTATATTAAATAATTTTTAATTAAAAAACTACTTAACATATTTTACTGAATTTTTTTTTATATATTCTATGGGATAATGTGAATATTTTCTAAAAATTTCGAAGCAATTCGTGAATTTTAAATTTACTTAAAAAATGTTTGAAAAATTAGGTCCCATAGGGTTCAATGTATTTCATTTTTTCAACCCGGATTCAATAAAAAACTAATTGGGTGATATTATTTATTTATATTCCCATAGGTCCTACCGACCGTCTGAACAACATACTATAAATACAACATACTATTTGATAAAGTCATTTTTACGGCAGTTATCGTGCTAACGGACAGACAGACAGACAGACAGACAGACAGACACACAGAATGAACAAAGTCATAAACACTTTTCAACTTTGTTGTAAAGTGTTAAAAATAAATTATTATACAACACAAAAGTTCGTAAAATTTTCAGGGGTGGTGATACAACACAATTTCAAAAAAACAAGGCCAGGGTCAGTGGGTCCAGTACAACCAAAATCATATCTACTATGATGGGAATGCTACAACGCAAGGAGGGAGGGGACAGGTTAGAAATTCTTTGGGGGGGAATCACGAAATTTCTGGTTTCTGACAAAAGTCCCTTGCCAAGGTCAAGCTCTCCCCTTTCTGCATTTTGAAGAATTCGGATGAACTGAACAAGATAATTTGAACCTCTCTGGATGCATGGGACAAAACCCCCAGGAGGCCAAAAAAGTCCAACAGCAAACTGTTAAAACCACCCCCCCCCCCTCCCTAACCTTGGTGAGGAAAACTTTCCTCCCCTCCCTTCAACCAACATCTCCCCTGTACAGGAAGTGCTGGAAAAGGGCCGAGACGATAACAGGAATTACCGGAACACCTTACCCAGGCACGACCTGTTACAGACAAAACCCCACAAACCCCTAATGCATTCTTAGAAATTCTCAGCTTTTTAAAAAAGTTAGAAAAATATTTCGATATCAGTAACCTAGGCAATATACTTAGGCACCTTATGCAAATTTTGAGAACAATGATCCGATGACTAAAACCTTCCACATCTTTGAACTGTTAGCAAAAATCAGCAAATCGCAAACCACCCAAAATTAGTTTTTGGCCGGCTAGCAGAGAAGTGTCTTCTATGGTTACTTCCCACATCACCTGCAAGCAGATGGACTCTTCCACGTGCTTCTTCGCACTGGAGCCAGCTCATTCGACGACGCCATGCTCACTTGGAGGCAATCGTCAACGACATATTTGGACTCATACAAACAACTCAAAGCCACAACACCTGCAATCCCTCATGACCTAAGATAAAGGCAGTAATGCCAGGTGCTTCATCAACTACGAAACAACGTGGATGCATGGATTGGGATCTGGCCTGAGTTTGCCCATTGCCTCGGATATGAGATTGCGACATTCATTTTGTGAGTTCTTCACTAAACCAAGAAATATAATAGTCATGATTTTCTGTAAATATAGGGATGAATTATTTTGATATATTTTTTTCACCCTCATTTATACACACGTTAAAAAATTTGTACCACAAAATTAAAAGTGCTTTGTTAGTAAAAGTTAGTGCTTTGTTAATAAAATAAAATTATTTATACACACGAGCAACGTCAAAGTAACATTGGAGTTTAATTAATATATAAAATATTATTTTGGTTCTCAGTTAGTAGTTTAGTATAGGATATAATTAATTCTATATGAAAATCTTAAATTTTGAGTAATGGGTATTGATTCCCCCCAAATAACACATATTAAAGAAACTATAAATAAAAATGTTTGCGAGAACGACGTATGTCATCCTCTTATAAATGACGGCATTCGCCATTTGCTTTAAATAAAAATCACATATTAAATTCCTATTCTCGTAACACTTTTATATGTCCCAGCAATATACCCGTTCTTCGTACAGAGTATATAATATAAAAAAAAACTTAAAAATCACAATCATGTGCAAATTCCCATAATATTCTAAATGGCATTGTTATTCAAAACATTCTATTAAAATATTTAATTTAATGTTCCTAAAAATATGTTTTAGAATCTCTGTTCTTGCTATACAAAATTACTTCACAGGAAGATCTGAAGAATGAAATATCCTGGTTCCACATGTAAACAAATTTACAATACATATTAAATTAAATCCATATATGCCGAACTAAAAGCGCTAAAATTGTATGAAAAGATGTATCCGTACTACTTACATTCTCCAATATTAGAAGACATACCTGTATATTAGTAGAAGTTTACCCGTCTACAATATATGAGTTTCACAAATCTTTGCCAAAAAATAACAGATAACATAATAAATTGAAAATATCAAAAACCCCAGTGATCTGACCTGAAGACCTGAAGACCGTAATTGATTCCAATTCCAAAATGAATGTGATAAGATTATATACTTTTACTACTTATATTCTCATAGATTAGAAGATATACCCGATTATTAGTAGAAGACTACCCGTACTACAATATATGAGTTTCAAAAATATTTTCCAAAATTAAACAGATAACGTAATAAATTGAAAATATCAATAATCCCTTAATCTTTAAACCCAAAAGTCGTAATAAATACCAATATTAAAATGAAAGCGTTAAAATTGTACTACACTTACATTCTCGTAGATGAGAAAGTATACCCATATATTAGTAGAAGATTGCCGTACTGCATAGTCGTTCTTCGTAATGCTATTTATTCAAAATATTTAAATTAATGCTCCTAAAAAAAAAAATTAAGAATAGCTGTTCTCGTTATACAAAAATTATCTTTACAGGCAGATCTGAAAAATAAAACATCCTAGTCCCGTTTGTTAACAACGTTGCAAAAAATATGAAATTTAATCAATATATGCTAAAATAAAAGCGCTGAAATTGTATGGGAAGATATAACCGTATTACTTATATTCTCATAGACTAGAAGATATACCCGTGTACTAATAGAAAAATACCTATACTACAATATATGAGTTTCAACTATTTTTGCCAAAATAAAACAGATGCATAATAAATTGAAAATATCAATAATCCTAGTAATTTTTATACCTGAATGCCGTAATTGATATAATCCAGTCAAAAATGCAATTTCCATAAAATTTATTTTGTATACATTTCTTTATTATTTAAATCGAAAAAGATTTAATAAAAATCGTCTGCTGCATAAACTCTTGGATTAAAATCCGTTGCTAAGCGACATGATATCATTTTTCTTCAAATAAATGTACGAGAAATAATATCGTCTGCATAATGCTATGTCTATGAAAGGTTTAACTCTACTTTTTTCTGGACAACACCTGGTCATAAAAATTCGAAACATGGACTAAATTTCAAGTGGGACTAGTCCAAGGCTACCAACAAAATTTTATGAAATTCAGTTCAGCCGTTCTCCAGTGATGATCAGATAAACATACAGACAGATAGATTTTCAATCTATATAAATAAATATGAAAATCTGTCTGTCTGTCTGTTTGTCCCGTCATCACAGGAGAACGGTTGAACCGAATTTGATGAAATTTTGTGGGTAACCTGGAAATAGTCCCACTTAAAATTTAGTCCATGTATGGAGTTTTTACGATCAGTGGTTCTCGAGATATTAGTAAAAAACGAAATTTTCGTTTGTCTCACCATCACGGGAAAACGACTGAACCGAATTTAATGAAATTTTGTGGATAGCCTTTAAATAGCCTCCCAAAAATTTAGCCCAAGTTTCGAGTATCTAAGACCAGGGGTTGTCGAGATATTAATGAAAAACGAAACTTTTTCCTAGGAGTTCTACTCCCTAACTCCGTGGTTTATCCAAACGAAAAGCTTGAAAATCGTTTGAAAGTGAATTAAAACTGTAGCTCTGAGTTTGGGGGGAGATTTTTTGCACTAATTAATCACTTTCTGAAAACATGTTTGAAACATGATTTAAATGGAAAATCTATCTCCTTGGTTTACATTTCACAAGCATTTACTGAACAATGAAAAGTATAAAGAAATCAAAATGGCTATTAAATTTCGCATTTTATGAGGAAGATTCTATCTTATATCATGTTGCTCGGCAACGGAATGAAATTAAATGTGTTGTTAATATTTTATTATTATTATTTCTATTTGAATAATACATAAATGGATGTAAAAATATTTTTTTTAAATGAACGGTTTGATTGTTCTTTTAATTATATAAATTGCGGACTGTGTACATCACTTTCATTTATTTTAGCATAGACGTTTCCATCTCATATATTGTGTTTAGCTAATAATGTGCATCTTCCAAATTTATAATATATTGTGTTTACCCAATAAATTCATTTAGCCAATTGTTGAAGCAGAGAAAGAGTAGAACGGGTGTATCTTATAATACAATTTTAGTGCTTTCATTTAGTATATACAAACGGGATCAGGATATTTTATTCTTCAGATCTGCAAATTCAGAGCTACGAATTTAGCGGAATATCTCTAAATAACTTGGTAACTTCTCTTAAACTTTACCAAATTAGCGGAAACGTTTCCAAATTTATAAAATTGACGCAAATCAATGCTTTGTTTTTTAGAATAGAGTACTGAAATGATGTTTCGGTAGCATTTGTCGGTCAATCCATCCATCCTACTTAGTAACACATTTAACAAATTTTTAACACTTTACAACAAAGTTGAAAAGTGTTTATGACTTTGTTCATTCTGTCTGTCTGTCTGTCTGTCTGTCCGTTAGCACGATAACTGCCGTAAAAATGACTTAATCAAAATGAAATTTTAGTATGTTGTTCAGACGGTCTGTAGAACCTATGAGAATATAAATGAATAATATCACCCAATTAGTTTTGGATTGAACCCGGGTCGAAAAAATGAAATACATTGAGTCCTATGGGACCTAATTTTTCAAACATTTTTTAAGCGGATTTAAAATTCACAAATTGCTTCGAAAATTTTAGGTAATATTCAAATTGTTCCATAAAATATATAAAAAAAAACTTCAGCGAAATATATTCAGTAGTTTTTCAAATAAAAATTAAAATAACAATTACACCTCTTATATGAAACGATCACGTGACCATGATATGAAACGATCACATGACCCACTTCAAAATGATATATGGCATCCATCTTGTTTCAAAATCGTGATTTTTTCAAGTTCTTTTTAATTCATATTGAGTGTTGTATCCGTCCTAAAACTACTTTATTTTTGCTTAAATTATGTGCATCTACATACTGAAACAAAGCAATGACAATATATTTGAGTTTAAATGCTCATCTAAATTTGATTATTTCTACAACTAAACCTATTTTTCACCTATGTAAAATGTAAACAGCAAAATATATAGAATGAGTTGTATTAGAATTCCTGTACTTTTTTAACACAAAATAATTTAGTCCATGGAGTCTGCATGGCTGATATGAATGAAATATTAATTGATTTCATAAAGAGAAGGACGATTTTCTTCGATGAAGTTTCAAGCATAGAGTTTAATTTTTTGTAGCTCCATGGTCTTAAACAAAATGTTTAAATAAAATAAATTATTATAGTATTGTGATGAATGAAGTGAATGGGAGAAAGTTAAGAATGAAATCCTGTTTTTATAGAGAGATCCAGGCGTGTTATTTTTTTTATGCCGTCATTTGAATTAATTTCAGTTGTTTTCGATGAAGTTTTCAAATATAATAAATTATCGTAGTATTATGATAATTCTAAAACAATTACCGAGGAATGTATAACATTTTAGAGATGTTTAAACCAGGCAATTTATATTTCAATGTCGTCATTTGAATGAAGTTCATTTTTTTCGATGAAGGTTGAAGTTTTCAAATATAATAAATTAATGCAATATTGTGATAAGTTTCAAAATATTACCGAGGAATGTATTGCATTTTAGACTTGTTTAAATAAAATTGCATTGAAGTTGGAAAGTGTTTCATAATCAATGCTTTAAGCATGATTGATCTTTCTTGTTTTAATATCATGAAATTGATAAAAGTATTTGTGAGTCTATAAAATATCATGGAATTGATAAAATCGCGCTTAATAAATGAAAATAATCGTATTTTGTTAGGGAATAGTATTGTGATGATGTTTCGTCAATTTGTCGCAAAATGGGACTATCAGTTCTACAGTCCCACTTGGCGATAAATTTGGCGATTTTTTAAGTTATCGCTAAATTGACTAAAATGTCGCCAAACCTTCCATGGAGATCCCATTATTCAGACGATATGATTTCCATCAATTTATTTGAAGCAAATGATATCATGTCGCTTAGCAACGGATCCAATGTGTTATGCGGCATACGATGTTATATTAAATCTTTTCCGATTTAAATAATAAAGATATGTATCTTCTTCTTCTTCTTAAATAATAAAAGGCAATGTCTGTGTGTGTGTGTGTCTGTGTGTCTTATACACTATACGTTTCGCGACCGCGCGTCGGAGAGCTACGAAATTTGGCAATCGGAGACCCGGGAGGGAGGGAAGGGGACACGTGAAAACCGATTTTCAAAATTCTAATTATTTTTTTATTTATTTAATGTTTTATGCGATTTCGACCTTTTTTTGCCCTTTTTGCCCTTTTTTCTCCACGATCCAGACGTCGTAGAAAAAAACAACTCACACCATCGGAAAGAGCAGACAATTGCGAGTAAAAATATATGAATTTCAAATCTCCATTTCGATTTCTAATATTTTTTAAAGATTTTAAAACAAAAGTCACTTTTGGCTCAAAAAAACGATTTTTGGTTTTTAAATTCTCACATAGTAAAAAGTACTCATAATTTCGACTAATAATTTACATTTTTAGAAAGCTGAAATATCTGGCATTCTTACAAGTCTAATCTGGTCCAGAAATAATGAAAATTGCCTTCAGGATCGCAATTTTAAAGACGTCATGATTTTAAATTTCTCGGCGTTCCGCTCGGCGTGCCGCTTCGTTTCTCCTCCGCTGAAGCAGGGAAGGTGGTGGGTGGGGACGTCAAGGTGGAGGTGACGTCACGGTTCTGTATATGCATAGCGATGGGTGGGACAATAAGAAACCGAATTAGTTTTTACTTTCCGTTTCCCGCGTTTCCGATTTTAAATGAAATAAGAGCTTAACATATGCACTGTAGAAATTATTATATTTATATTTTAATGATGGAACGATGGATATTTTAATTTTATGGATATTTTAAATGATGGAACGATGGATATTTTAATTTTATGGATATTTTAAATGATGGAACAATGGAATGAGGATGATGGAATTAAGAGCTTAGAGAGCATATGGTCATTTTAAATTGTAAATTAGCGCGCGGGAAGTTAGCGGTAGGCCCGGGTACGATTCCCGCCACTGCCAAAACTGCCGAAGTGTTCACGCGGAATACGATCACGTTAAACATGTGGGCCCGTAAGTCCTTCCGAGAGGTTGGTGGTAGGGGAAGGAGGGTACGGTCCCTGTGGATGCCTCCCTCACAGGGTTCCCGTCTAAATTGGGTGAATATAAAGAAAGTTGCGGAGGGCGAGGCAGCCCAGTGGTTAGCGCTCAGGAATTGCACTCGGTAGGCCCGGGTTCGATTCCCGACACTTCCAAAACTGCCGCCGTGTTCACGCGGAGTACGATCACGATAAACATGTGGGTCCGGAAGTCCTTCCGAGAGGTTGGTGGTAGGGGAAGGAGGGTACGGTCCCTGTGGATGCCTCTCCCACTGGGTTCCGTTCTAAATTGGGTAAATAAAAAGAATGTTATGGAGATAGTCGCTGGGGGCGAAGAAGCCCAGTGGTTAGCGCGCGGGAATTGCACTCAGTAGGCCCGGGTTCGATTCCCGCCACTGCCCAAACTGCCGCCATGTTCACGCAGAGTCCAATCACGTTAAACATGTGGGTCCGTGAGTCCTTCCGAGAAGTTGGTGGTAGGGGAAGGAGGGTACGGTCTAAATTGGATGAATAAAAAGAAAGTTATGGAGATTGTCGCGTAGGGCAAAGTAGCCCAATGGTTAGCGCGCGGAAATTGCACTCGATAGGCCCGGGTTCGATTCCCAAAATTGCCGCCGTGTTTACGCGGAGTACGATCACGTTAAACATGTGGGTCTGTAAGTCCTTCCGAGAGGTTGGTGGTAGGGGAAGAAGGGTACGGTCCCTGTGGATGCTTCTCCCACTTGGTTCCGGTCTAAATTGGGTGAATAAAAAGAAAGTTATGAAGAATATCGCGGAGGGTGAAGTACCCCAGTGGTTAGTGCGCGGGATTTGCACTTGGTAGGCCCGGGTTCGATTCCCAAAATTGCCGCCATGTTCACGCGGAGTACGATGACGTTAAACATGTGAGTCGGTAAGTCCTTCCGAGAGTTTGGTGGTAGGGGAAGGGGGGTTCGGTCCCTGTGGATGCCTCCCCCACTGGGTTTCAGTCTAAATTGGCCGAATAAAAATAAAGTTATGGAGATTGTCGTGGATGGCACGGTAGCCCAGTGGTTAGCGCGCGGGAATTTCACTCGGTAGGCCCGGATTCGATACCCGCCATTGCCAAAACTGCAGCCGTGTTCACGCGGAGTACGATCACGTTAAACGTGTGGGACTGCAAGTCCTTCCGAGAGGTTTGTGGTAGGGGAAGGAGGGTACGGTCTCTTTGGATGCCTCCCCCACTGGGTTCCGGTCTAAATTGTGTGGCACTTCCTGGCCTTCCAAGCAGTTACCTTACACCTTTCTGGTAGGTCGCGCCAACGAGTTTGCCACGGTCAGAATTTTCAAGGGTAGCGAACAGGCTGGTCGCCAAAGGCGGCTAGTAAATAATAAAAGGCAATGTCTGTGTGTGTGTGTGTGTGTCTGTGTGCCTTATACACTATACGTTTCGCGACCGCGCGTCGGAGAGCTACGAAATTTGGCAATCGGAGACCCGGGGGGGAGGGAAGGGGACACGTGAAAACCGATTTTTAAAATTTTAATTATTTTTTTATTTATTTAATGTTTTATGCGATTTCGACCGTTTTTTGCCTTTTTTGCACTTTTTTCTCCACGATCGGGACGTCGTAGAAATAAACAAATCACACCATCGGAAAGAGCAGACAATTGCGAGTAAACATATATCAATTTCAAATTTCAATTTCGATTTCTAATATTTTTTAAAGATTTTAAAACAAAAGTCACTTTCGGTTCAAAAAAACCAACTTTCGTTTTTAAATCCTTCCATCGTAAAAACTACTCATAATTTCGACTAATAATTTACATTTTTAGAAAGGTCAAAGATCTGGCATTCTTACACTGGTCAAGAAATAATGAAAATTGCCTGCAGGATCGCAATTTTAAAGACGTCATGATTTTATATTTCTTGCTCAATACTCGGCGAAGAACCGATTCTTCCCCGACATTTCCCCCCGCAGTAGTTTTTCCCCCGTCTCCATGGAGACCACGCTTCGGGTTTTAAATGTATTAAGAGCTTAGCATATGTATTGGATAGATACATCGGGTGAAATTATTATATTTATATGATATTTTAAATGGATATTTTAATTTATGGATATTTTAAATTATTTAAATGATTGAATTATGGTGGATTGAATTCTGGTGATGTATTTGAAATTATTATATTTATGGATTGGTGGAACGATATGGATGATTCATAGAATGATATGGATTTTTTAAATGGATATTTTAATTTATGGTTATTTTAAATGGATATTTGAATTTATGGATATTTTAAATGGACATTTCAATTTTATGGATATTTTAAGTGATGAAACGATGGATATTTTAATTTTATGGGTATTTTAAATACCATATGGTCATTATAAAATTAAAATTAGCGCGCGGGAAGTTAGCGCACGGGAATCGCACTCGGTTGCTCCGGGTTCGATTCCCGCCACTGCCTAAACTGCCTCCGTGTTCAGGCGGTGTACGATCACATTAAACATGTGGGTCCGTAAGTCCTTCCGAGAGGTTGTTGGTAGGGGAAGGATGGTACGGTCCCTGTGGATGCCTCTCCCACTGGGTTCCGGTCTAAATTGGGTGAATAAAAATAAAGTTGTGGAGAATGTCGCGGAGGGCGAAGTACCCCAGTGGTTAGAGCGCGGGATTTGCACGTGGTAGGACCGGGTTCGATTCCCAAAATTGCAGCCATGTTCACGTCCGGAAGGACCAAAACAAATTTACATTGGACTGGAAAAAAAGAAAGTTATGAAGATTGTCGCGAAGGGCGCGGTAGCCAAGTGGTTACGCGCAGAAATTGCACTCGGTAAGCCAGGGTTCGATTCCCGCCACTGCCGAAACTGCCGCCGTGTTCACGCGGAGTACGATCACGTTAAACATGTGGGGCCGTAAGTCCTTCCGAGGGGTTGGTGGTAGGGGAAGAAGGGTACGGTCCCTGTGGATACCTCCCCCACTGAGTTCCGGTCTAAATTGGGTGGTACTTCCTGGCCGTCCAAACAGTTACCTTACACCTTTCTGGTAGGTCGCGTCAGCGAGTTTGCAACGATCAGAATTTGCCACGGTCAGAATTTTCATAAGGGCACTTCCTGGCCGTCCAAACAGTTACCTTACACCTTCTGGTAAGGTCGCGCCAGCGAGTGTGCCACGGTTACAATTTGCCACGGTCAGAATTTTCAAGGGTAGCGAACAGGCTGGTCGCCAAAGGCGGCTAGTCTATATAATAAAAGGCAATGTCTGTGTGTGTGTGTGTCTTATACACTATACGTTTCGCGACCGCGCGTCGGAGAGCTATGAAATTTGGCAATCGGAGACCCTGGGGGGTGGGAAGGGGACACGTGAAAACCGATTTTTAAAATTTTAATTATTTTTTTGTTATTTAATGTTTTATGCGATTTCAACCGTTTTTTGACCTTTTTGCTCTTTTTTCTCCACGATCCAGACATCGTAGAAAAAAACAAATCACACCATCGGAAAGAGCAGAGAATTTCGAGTAAAAATATATAGGTGGAGGTGACGTCACGGTTCTGAATAGTTCCTTTACTGCATATAAATTATTATATTTATATTTTAAATGATGGAACGATATGGATTTTTTAAATGTATATTTTAACTTTTGGATATTTTAAATGGATATTTTTATTTTATGGATATTTTAAATGATGCAACAATGAAACAATTTAATGAGGATGATGGAATTAAGCATATGGTCATTTTAAATTGCAATTTGCGCGCGGGAAGTTAGCGGTAGGCCCGGGTTCGATTCCCGCCACTGCCAAAACTGCCGCCGTGTTTACGTGGAATACGATCACGTTAAATATGTGGGTCCGTAAGTCCTTCCGAGAGGTTGGTGGTAGGGGAAGGAGGATTCGGCCCCTGTGGATGCCTCCCCCACTGGGTTCCCGTCTAAATTGGGTGAATATATAGAAAGTTATGGAGATTGTCGCGGAGGGCGCGGCAGCCCAGTGGTTAGCGCGCGGGAATTGCACTCAGTAGGCCCGGGTTCGATTCCCGCCACTGCCAAAACTTACGTCACGTTCACGCAGAGTACAATCACGTTAAACATGTGGGTTCGTGAGTCCTTCCGAGAGGTTGGTGGTAGGGGAAGGAGGGTACGGTCTAAATTGGGTGAATAAAAAGAAAGTTATGGAGATTGTCGCGGAGAGTAGCCCAGTGGTTAGCGCGCGGGAATTGCACGCGGTAGGTCCGGGTTCGATTTCCGCCACTGACACGGAGTACGATCACGTTAAACATATGGGTCCGTATGTTTTTCCGAGAGGTTGGTGGTAGGGGAAGGAGGGTACGTTCCCTGTGGATGCCTCCCCCACTGGGTTCCGGTCTAAATTGGGTGGCACATTCTGGCCGACCAACCAGTTAGTCTCGCAACCAGTCTCGCATAGTAAAAAGTACTCATAATTTCGACTCATAATTTACATTTTTAGAAAGGTCAAACATCTGGCATTCTTACAAGTCCAATCTGGTCAGGAAATATTCCGTATTGCCCACAGGATCGGGATTTTAAAAGTTCCGAGTTTATGGATATTTTAAATGATGGAACGATGGAATGAGGATGATGGAATTAGAGCTTAGCATATGGTCATTATAAAATTTAAATTAGCGCGCGGGAAATTAGCGCACGGGAAATGCACTCGATAGGCCCGGGTTCGATTCCCGCCAGTGCCTAAACTGCCTCCGTGTTCAGGCGGTGTACGATCACATTAAACATGTGGGTCCGTAAAACGTTCCGAGAGGTTGTTGGTAGGGGAAGGATGGTACGGTCCCTATGGATGCCTCCCCCACTGGATCCCCGGTCTAAATTGGGTGAATAAAAGGAAAGTTATGGAGATTGTCGCGAAGGCGCAGTAGCCCAGTGGAGTACGATCACGTTAAACATGTGGGACCGTAAGTCCTTCCGAGAGGTTGGTGGTAGGGGAAGGAGTGTACGGTCCCTGTGGTTGCCTCCCCCACTGAGTTCCGGTCTAAATTGGGTGGCACTTCCTGGCCGTCCAAACAGTTACCTTACACCTTTCTGGTAGGTCGCGCCAGCGAGTTTGCAACGGTCAGAATTTTCAAGGGCAGCGAACAGGCTGGTCGCCAAAGGCGGCTAGCATATGGTCATTATAAAATTTAGCATATGGTCATTATAAAATATGGTCATTTTAGCATATGGTCATTATAAAATTTATATGGTCATTTTAGCATATGGTCATTATAAAATTTAAATTAGCGCGCGGGAAGTTAGCGCACGGGAAATGCACTCGGTAGGCCCGGGTTCGATTCCCGCCAGTGCCTAAACTGCCTCCGTGTTCAGGCGGTGTACGATCACATTAAGCATGTGGGTCCGTAAGACGTTCCGAGAGGTTGTTGGTAGGTGAAGGATGGTACGGTCCATGTGGATGCCCCCACTGGGTCCCGGTCTAAATTGGGTGAATAAAAAGAATGTTATGGAGATTGTCGCGAAGGCGCAGTAGCTCAGTGGAGTACGATCACGTTAAACATGTGGGACCGTAAGTCCTTCCGAGAGGTTGGTGGTAGGGGAAGGAGTGTACGGTCTCTGTGGATGCCTCCCCCACTGAGTTCCGGTCTAAATTGGGTGGCACTTCCTGACCGTCCAAACAGTTACCTTACACCTTTCTGGTAGGTCGCGCCAGCGAGTTTGCAACGATCAGAATTTGCCACGGTCAGAATTTTCAAGGGTAGCGAACAGGCTGGTCGCCAAAGGCGGCTAGTAAATAATAAAAGGCAATGTCTGTGTGTCTGTGTGTCTGTGTGTCTTATACACTATACGTTTCGCGACCGCGCGTCGGAGAGCTACGAAATTTGGCAATCGGAGACCCTGGTTGGTGGGAAGGGGACACGTGAAAACCGATTTTTAAAATTTTAATTATTTTTTTTGTTATTTAATGTTTTATGCGATTTCGACCGTTTTTTGACCTTTTTGCCCTTTTTTCTCCACGATCCAGACATCGTAGAAAAAAACAAATCACACCATCGGAAAGAGCAGAGAATTTCGAGTACAAATATATCAATTTCAAATCTCAGGGACAAATTCTAATATTTTTTTATGATTTTAAAACAAAAGTCACTTTTGGCTCAAAAAAACGATTTTTGGTTTTTAAATTCTCGCATAGTAAAAAGTACTCAGAATTTCGACTAATAATTTACATTTTTAGAAAGGTCAAATATCTGGCATTCTTACAAGTCCAATCTGGTCAAGAAATAATTATAAATATTCACAGGATCGCGATTTTAATGACCTAAGGATTTCCCCTTTTTCGGCGAACCGCTTTTTCACCCGTTGAATTTTCTCCCCGTCTCCATGGAGACCGCCCTTCCGGTTTTAAATGAATTAAGATATGTGTTGTATACAACCATCGAGGTGAGATATAAGGTGAAATGATTATATTTATATGATATTTTAAATGGATATTTTAATTTATGGATATTTTAAATGGATATTTTAAATAATTTAAATGATTGCATTATGGTGGATTGAATTGTGGTGATGTATTTGAAATTATTATATTTATGTATTTGTGGAACGATATTGATGATTGATGGAACGTTTTAATTTATGGATATTTTAAATGATGGAACGATGGAATGAGGATGATGGAATTAGAGCTTAGCATATGGTCATTATAAAATTTAAATTAGCGCGCGGGAAGTTAGCGTACGGGAAATGCACTCGATAGGCCCGGGTTCGATTCCCGCCAGTGCCTAAACTGCCTCCGTGTTCAGGCGGTGTACGATCACATTAAACATGTGGGTCCGTAAAACGTTCCGAGAGGTTGTTGGTAGGGGAAGGATGGTACGGTCCCTATGGATGCCTCCCCCACTGGATCCCCGGTCTAAATTGGGTGAATAAAAGGAAAGTTATGGAGATTGTCGCGAAGGCGCAGTAGCCCAGTGGAGTACGATCACGTTAAACATGTGGGACCGTAAGTCCTTCCGAGAGGTTGGTGGTAGGGGAAGGAGTGTACGGTCCCTGTGGTTGCCTCCCCCACTGAGTTCCGGTCTAAATTGGGTGGCACTTCCTGGCCGTCCAAACAGTTACCTTACACCTTTCTGGTAGGTCGCGCCAGCGAGTTTGCAACGGTCAGAATTTTCAAGGGCAGCGAACAGGCTGGTCGCCAAAGGCGGCTAGCATATGGTCATTATAAAATTTAGCATATGGTCATTATAAAATATGGTCATTTTAGCATATGGTCATTATAAAATTTATATGGTCATTTTAGCATATGGTCATTATAAAATTTAAATTAGCGCGCGGGAAGTTAGCGCACGGGAAATGCACTCGGTAGGCCCGGGTTCGATTCCCGCCAGTGCCTAAACTGCCTCCGTGTTCAGGCGGTGTACGATCACATTAAGCATGTGGGTCCGTAAGACGTTCCGAGAGGTTGTTGGTAGGTGAAGGATGGTACGGTCCATGTGGATGCCCCCACTGGGTCCCGGTCTAAATTGGGTGAATAAAAAGAATGTTATGGAGATTGTCGCGAAGGCGCAGTAGCTCAGTGGAGTACGATCACGTTAAACATGTGGGACCGTAAGTCCTTCCGAGAGGTTGGTGGTAGGGGAAGGAGTGTACGGTCTCTGTGGATGCCTCCCCCACTGAGTTCCGGTCTAAATTGGGTGGCACTTCCTGACCGTCCAAACAGTTACCTTACACCTTTCTGGTAGGTCGCGCCAGCGAGTTTGCAACGATCAGAATTTGCCACGGTCAGAATTTTCAAGGGTAGCGAACAGGCTGGTCGCCAAAGGCGGCTAGTAAATAATAAAAGGCAATGTCAGTGTGTGTCTGTGTCTGTGTGTCTGTCTTATACACTATACGTTTCGCGACCGCGCGTCGGAGAGCTACGAAATTTGGCAATCGGAGACCTGGGGGGGAGGGAAGGGGACACGTAAAAACCGATTTTCAAAATTCTAATTATTTTTTTATTTATTTAATGTTTTATGCGATTTCGACCTTTTTTTGCCCTTTTTGCCCTTTTTTCTCCACGATCCAGACGTCGTAGAAAAAAACAACTCACACCATCGGAAAGAGCAGACAATTGCGAGTAAAAATATATCAATTTCAAATCTCCATTTCGATTTCTAATATTTTTTAAAGATTTTAAAACAAAAGTCACTTTTGGCTCAAAAAAACGATTTTTGGTTTTTAAATTCTCGCATAGTAAAAAGTACTCATAATTTCGACTAATAATTTACATTTTTAGAAAGCTGAAATATCTGGCATTCTTACAAGTCTAATCTGGTCCAGAAATAATGAAAATTGCCTTCAGGATCGCAATTTTAAAGACGTCATGATTTTAAATTTCTCGGCTTTCCTCTCGGCGTGCCGCTTCGTTTCTCGCCCGCTGAAGCAGGGAAGGGGGTGGGTGGGGACGTCAAGGTGGAGGTGACGTCACGGTTCTGAATAGAGCTCCTTTGCTCTATATAAATTATTATATTTATATTTTAAATGATGGGACGATCTGGATTTTTTAAATGTATATTTTAACTTTTGGATATTTTAAATGGATATTTTAATTTTATGGATATTTTAAATGATGGAACAATGAAACAATGGAATGAGGATGATGGAATTAAGCATATGGTCATTTTAAATTGCAAATTAGCGCGCGGGAAGTTAGCGGTAGGCCCGGGTTCGATTCCCGCCACTGCCAAAACTGCCGCCGTGTTTACGTGGAATACGATCACGTTAAATATGTGGGTCCGTAAGTCCTTCCGAGAGGTTGGTGGTAGGGGAAGGAGGATACGGCCCCTGTGGATGCCTCCCCCACTGGGTTCCCGTCTAAATTGGGTGAATATGTAGAAAGTTATGGAGATTGTCGCGGGGGGCGCGGCAGCCCAGTGGTTAGCGCGCGGGAATTGCACTCAGTAGGCCCGGGTTCGATTCCCGCCACTGCCAAAACTTACGCCACGTTCACGCAGAGTACGATCACGTTAAACATGTGGGTTCGTGAGTCCTTCCGAGAGGTTGGTGGTAGGGGAAGGAGGGTACGGTCTAAATTGGGTGAATAAAAAGAAAGTTATGGAGATTGTCGCGGAGGGCGAAGTAGCCCAGTGGTTAGCGCGCGGGAATTGCACGCGGTAGGCCCGGGTTCGATTTCCGCCACTGACATGGAGTACGATCACGTTAAACATATGGGTCCGTATGTTTTTCCGAGAGGTTGGTGGTAGGGGAAGGAGGGTACGTTCCCTGTGGATGCCTCCCCCACTGGGTTCCGGTCTAAATTGGGTGGCACATCCTGGCCGTCCAACCAGTTACCAGGCCCGGGTTCGATTCCCAAAATTGCCGCCGTGTTTACGCGGAGTACGAGCACGTTAAACATGTGGGTCCGTGAGTCCTTCCGAGAAGTTGGTGGTAGGGGAAGGAGGGTACGGTCTAAATTGGATGAATAAAAAGAAAGTTATGGAGATTGTCGCGTAGGGCAAAGTAGCCCAATGGTTAGCGCGCGGAAATTGCACTCGGTAGGCCCGGGTTCGATTCCCAAAATTGCCGCCGTGTTTAATCGGAGTACGATCACGTTAAACATGTGGCTCTGTAAGTCCTTCCGAGAGGTTGGTGGTAGGGGAATAAGGGTACGGTCCCTGTGGATGCTTCTCCCACTTGGTTCCGGTCTAAATTGGGTGAATAAAAAGAAAGTAATGAAGAATATCGCGGAGGGTGAAGTACCCCAGTGGTTAGTGCGCGGGATTTGCGCTTGGTAGGCCCGGGTTCGATTCCCAAAATTGCCGAATAAAAATAAAGTTATAGAGATTGTCGCGGATGGCACGGTAGCCCAGTGGTTAGCGCGCGGGAATTTCACTCGGTAGGCCCGGGTTCGATTCCCGCCATTGCCAAAACTGTAGCCGTGTTCACGCGGAGTACGATCACGTTAAACGTGTGGGACTGCAAGTCCTTCCGAGAGGTTTGTGGTAGGGGAAGGAGGGTACGGTCTCTTTGGATGCCTCCCCCATTGGGTTCCGGTCTAAATTGTGTGGCACTTCCTGGCCTTCCAAGCAGTTACCTTACACCTTTCTGGTAGGTCGCGCCAACGAGTTTGCCACGGTCAGAATTTTCAAGGGTAGCGAACAGGCTGGTCGCCAAAGGCGGCTAGTATAAAATAAATGTCATTGACATTGCATTTTTGACTGGATAATATCAATTACGGTCTTCAGGTTTAAACATTATTATAATTGATATTTTCGAGGACTGTTCATTCAGGGATTATTGATATTTTCAAATTATTATGCTATTGCTTTATTATGACGAAAATTGTTGAAACTCGTATATAGTACGTTGTACGAGTAATCTTCTACAAATGCATTATATCTTCTAATGTACGGGAATATAAATAGTACAGGTATATTGGCATATATTTTGATATATATTGGCATATATTGGAATCAATTACGACCTTCTGGTATAAAGATTACGGGAATTATTGATATTTTCAATTTATTACGTCATCTCTTTCATTTTGGCAATTATTTTTTAGACTCATATTGTAATACGGGTAATCTTCTACTAACACACTGGCATATTTTCTAATCTGCGATAATATAAGTAGTACGGGGTTGCATATTTTGATTCAATTCCTTTTTTTTTTTTGTAAATTTGCTTTCAAAAGGGGCCAGGATGTTTTATTCTTCAGATCTGCCCGTGAAGATAATTTAGCATAGTGAGAACAGATATTCTTAAACTTCTCTTTAGGAGCAA
The DNA here is from genome assembly GCA_951213105.1 of Amaurobius ferox. NCBI lineage: Eukaryota > Metazoa > Arthropoda > Arachnida > Araneae > Amaurobiidae > Amaurobius > Amaurobius ferox. Next base: position 16,021,163 of record OX578147.1, read on the forward strand.
TAAATTTAATATTTTAACAGAATTTGCACATGATTGCGAATTACAAGGTTGTCCTAAGGTAACTTCCTTTTTAGGACACGCCCGGTAAGAGCGCGAAGAAGAAAAAGGCCGTGTGTATTTACAAACATTAATTTATTTACACTATATAAAATATTTACAACAAAAATTGATTCAAAATATTCAAATGGAAAGTATACCCCTTTAAGATAATAAATAAACAATTACAAACGTATATGTAGTCTCATAGACTAAAATGTGAAAGATGGTAATTAAAAATTAAATTTAAAAAAATCCTATGCAATATTTTAAATAGCCTTAAATCCGGAGAGAGAAGTAAAAAGTACAAATCAGGCACAGGCCCTTAAATGAGTAACTCACCGAGCATTCGCTGAATGAACAGCCTCTCATGGTTGAGGACAATGCTGCTGGCGTATCTGTTCCCACTCACAACGCCAAAACTTCTCCCTGCTCCTTTTTTTCATTCTCAAAAACTCTCTCTCTCCAAGAATTTTCAAACACGCCCCTGAGGCGCATACAAACATCCCATTGGATTCAGGGTCTTAACCCCTTGACCCCAAAGCACCGCCATTGGCTCTAGGCCTTCCAAAAACAAAAAGCCCCTTCTCAAGCCCCTGCGAAACTGATATTCCTTCGGCCACTAATTCAAAGTCGCCGAGGACCCTATGACCCTTCCGAAAAGGACAGGACGCCCGTTAAATCTTTCGGTACGAATCCGAGATCCAAAGCCACTTCGACATCCTGGTTTTCTATTTCGAGTGCAGATGGCCGAACGAAAAGGCTGACCCCCAAAATAAATAAGAAGACTCTAGGTCGCATTCCCGAAAATATTGGCTCATGGGTTTACCATGCGACAATATACCTCCATTTCCCCATTAAAAATTCCAAAATCCAAAAATTAAAATTTCAAAATTTCAAAAATTTAAAACTTTTTTTTTAAAAAAATTACCATCAAAAACATTAAGCAAATTACCAATGCAATACGCCTTTCCAAAAATTACCTCCATTTCCCCATTAAAACATTAAAAATCCACAAATTTAAAAAATTTTAAAATTAAAAAATCAAATTAAAAAATTCAATTTTACAAACAAAACCATAAGGAAAAATCAAAATGTGCTGGAGTGCAATCTGCTTTCCTTCCAGCTACTAAAAACTAACCTCTGAAAACAGAAGTTTCCTCCTATAGTATAATCAAACACATAGAAAAAACATCATATTGCATATAAAAGACAAAAAAACAATTGTCAATATAAACACAATCCAATAAAATCAAAATATAAAACAAATTGATGAATTCAGGACAACAAATCAGAAAGTCTGTTATTTGTGTTGCACAAGGCTGTACAAAGTCACTCAAACTAAATTACTTTTCTCACTGATAATGTTTTTTAGTTCTCCAAAAGTTTTTTTCAAATTGTGCACCAGAAGGCAAAAGCATTGGGATCAGGCATCCCTGAAAATTGTTGTGTATTTTGTTGGCCACATCTTCTTACAAAAATTATCATACCTGCATACGTTCCTTGTTTATGATAAGTGATTATGGAAAATTACCACTGTGTAGAAAGTTTATCACCAAAAGTTGTTGTTGATTGACAGCAATGATGAGGAGTGTCTATTCTGTGCACACCCCATAAACACATATTAAAACATTGAACACAATGTCCGATGTCTGCCCTTGCGAAATCAAATTGACTGGCATCTGGAACCGTTTGCACTGTAAACAAATAAACACAAAGTTTGATGTGTGGCAGCAATAAAATAACTGGAATCTGGACCCGTAGAAAACTGGAACGTGGACAACTTTTCCCAGTATATATAACTGGAACATGTAAATTGCTTGTAACGTAAGGAATGTCTGTGCCTATAAATGTTTATATACCGTGTATTTGGCCTAAACTGAAAAAAGGCTGCTGGAAAATGCTCCATAAACGCAAGGATTGCTACCCATTGTGTAGCACCTTTGTACATATTTTTTTTTTTTGACCAGTGTGCGTATTGTGACAGTTTTAACATCAGTACTGCAGAAAACCGCAGTCACCCCGCACAGTGCAGGACACAGTTCTTTCGTGTGGTATCGTGCACTTTCTGCACCCCGTCCGTAGAGGAAAAAACAAACACCGGTGGAATCTTCTGCACCCCGTCCGTAGAGGAGAACCAACATAGTAATTGTCTCTGTGCTGATCTGAACGACATATCGACATATTACAATGCCTTATTCCGTCATCAAAAATTGTTTATATAGTGTTGGCATGTGCCAACATCCGGTCACCTGCTGACCCGAGATGAAAATTGTTGAAATGAACATATCATATAGCACCTTCCGTGCGCATCACCTTGGAGTTTTCGTGCTGTGCAAACTGCTTCAACAGTATTATGAATTTTTTTTTTTTTTATACAAAATACAAAATATATATATATAGACTGGCCTTAGTGACGGCAAAGTTACCACCAAGAGACCTAGCCAATATGCACTTTATTCTTCTCTCCCTCCGAGAACAAAACATTTTAAAACAAAATGCAAAAATTTCTAAATGCATGAACATGAAAGTAAAAATGTATAAAATTTTACTCCCTTACATATAAAAACCTTACTGCCAAAGGCAACTTTACGTTAAATAACATGTTTCATATACCATGAAATTCAAAAATTCAAAACCATAAAATATCACACAAAATTTTCATAATTAAATTACATGATCTAAACTAAAAAATTTTCTATCCAAAGAAAAAAAATCAAACTCATCCAACACATTAAAATATCTCATTAATTGCAAGTTACAGAAAATTATACATTTCCTGTCTAAAATGAATGTTTCAAACCCATTCGAAAATTTTTACATTTAGCTATGTCTAACCCGTCGCTTAACACTTGACTTTATCTCACATTTACAGTGTCTTGCTGCATAAAAAAAACTTCTTTTTTTTTCTTTCTTCTATTTATTCTCTAGTTTGTATGAAAAAAACCAAAATAACTCCCAAACGTGTACCTTTCAGAAAATAAAACCACAGCTCGCAAAATTTTGCCTGATAAACGAAAATCCTCTCCTTACTTTCAAAAGGAAAAATTTACCCTAAGTGCTAATATTTTGTTTCACTAAGCAAAATCATCTTATTCACAATTTCCTCACTTCCTTTATTTTCTTTACAAAAAGGGTTTTATCACACTTTTTATAATACTTTCACCACTTTATGCATTAAGCCTTATTTTCCTCAAATAAACACTAGCCTCACATTAAAATATAAATTTTCCCCTTTTATAAAAATGAAATACCATTCACCTTCAATTTTATATCTTATCCATTCCATCTATCATGAAAAGTACCCCTATCATTCTAACCACACTATATCCTAGCATAATATTTACTGCAAAAATACATATTTAACCATGACCATTTATGTAGGTAAAGAGGTAACACCCTAACAATAAAACCAAATCACAAGAGAAAACACCATATATTTTTCCTTTCTTTTCTTTTTTTTTTTATTTTTTTTTTTGAAACACTACTTAAAATTGCTAAATTAGTGACATTATTATCCAACTGCATTCTCCCACAACTACATTTTATAACCTTTTATCTTCCAATGCTTTGTTAGCGTTCAACATACCCGGAGGGAAAAAAAAACTAGCAAATCTCACCTTTCCTTCCTAAACTACCCATAGAAAACAACAAAAAATCTCCATGCGTTCAGAAAATATGCCGGCAACTGTCACTTACAGTACTACGTGTAACGATTTAAGAAAATTATTGTATCCGAAAAATGATTCCCTTTTGAGCCCCGTTGTAATCTAACAAACCTATCAATTTTCTATTCCGAATAATTTATTAAATTATGTGTGTTTTAACCAAAAGTAAAATATAAGTGAATGTAGGAAAGTACCCTTTACAGACGATAAAAAATATTGAATAAAAAGTTAAGAGATACAAAAAAAAATGAAATACTTTTTGCTTATTTATTTATTTTTTTAAATAAATCCTTTCAACGATATGTGTCTTCAGAAGATGAATAAAAACCCTTTGTTGATCACCCAAACAGTTTGATTCAATCCCCAAAATATAGAAATATACACTCTAAATCCCAAACATCACACAAATCTGCCCGCAGAAAAATATGTGCCTAAGGTCAAATTATATATCCTACCAACAATTGTTAAAAAGGCCTATTTATTTATTTATTTATTTATTAAACTTAAAAATTTACTCTTTGTTGTTTGTACTTTGTCTGTTATCTTTGTCACTTTATTAGAATTCCCTTGTAAACAAAAGTTTCCTTAGTAGTTAAAATTTTGTTTCCATTTCGGTTACAAATTGGATTAATATAATATCTATTTATTTTCATTATTTATTATTATTATTATTATTACCTTTTTTCGAAAAACAATATACTTATTACTTTATGTATTTTAATTCCCAATAACCTAACTAACTCTCTCCAGCTGCAACGCCATTCTATTACTCACTCGGTAACTCTATCCAAACGAAACGGAAATCTCTCTACTGAAAATGTGTCATCCCCCCTCTTTGCAATTTATGTTCTCCTCGGCTAACTATCTCCCAGCTCCCTTACAAAATATATCTGCTAAAACCACCCCTCTGAAAAACGGCTTTCTTTTTGGAGTGTGGAAGAAACCCCATCGCAACGTATCAAATTTCACCCAAATGGTCAAAGAGAAAGAATGTTGCACCGTCCGAAAAACACCTGTTGCCATGTTGAAAGGAAAGTAACGGAAGAACTGTAGCACGAACGCAAAACTTTTGGAGATCCTTGTGTTTGCCATAAAATTAAAACCGTCAATGTTAACTGAGATAAAAATTGCAAAAAATTCCTTTGCCTTTAAAAATTCGATTATCTAACCCATTCACATTCTATATTTCATTTTCAGAATCATTTGTAAAATTTTTGTAAACTCGTACCCATAACATATAAAAGGTTTACTATTATCTCATTTTACTTCTAATTTCAGCAAAAATTTTGTTCTAAAACTAAAAATCACTCAAATGCGTATTAATTAACTAATCTTCGCGACCAAAATTAAAATGTCAAAAATGAAAATTTGTCCCAAAAATACTATACCAAAAATTTTAACTGAATACGACAAAACCACCCAAAATATTTAGAATTCAGAGTAATTTACCCTAGGAGTTTGTCTAAAAGAATAATTTTTATTAGTGCGAGAAAAAGACACTTGTTGGTGTGTATCGGTCGGAGTAGGTAATAAGGGCGATTTCGAACCAGATGTATGTGTGTGTGTGTCCGCTGTATCTGAGATGCTAGTGGGTGTATTTACATTTGAGGGTAAATTTTTGTCTGTCTCTTGGTCCCAAAGAAAAAAAGGAGTTTCGGATTCTCCGCTCGTCTCTTGTTTTTTTGAAAGCAACGGAATACTCTGTGATTCCTCAGATGTCTGCTGGTTATTTTCGATCTCATCAATTTTTAAATGATCTCGCCTTTCAATCATTAAACGCAAGCGATTTATGTGTGCCCTAAAGGTCTTGGAATAAGGCATATTTATCTGTTTTATGTCATAAATAAATCTGTTTATTTTTTTTACAACTCTGTAAGGTCCCAGCCATTTAGTCTTTTTAAACGATTTCACGTGATTTTTCAAAAATACTTTTGATGTAGACCTCAAAATTGGATCAAAATATACATAATCACAAACATACACAAAATTTAAGAAATATACAAACAGATTAATACCACCAAAATTTTTCAAACCATATCGTGGACCCAAAAAAGTTTGCCTCACAAAAACAAAACTGATATACATTTCCCCTCGATATACATAAAATCATTATCCAAACCCCGTTATTGAATATATTCCCATGGGAAAAAGAAACCGCCTTTTATCTCTCCTTAAATTTGGAATAAACATCCTATCTAAATATTTCAAATAGACTCAAGAAAATATTTTTTTTTTTCTTTTTGTACTTAAAATAGCATCTATCTAATTTCGCTTCCAAAAAATTTCTTGATGTTACCATTTTCCCCAAAAATTCTTAAATTCCAAAAAAAATCTTAAACATTCCCCATTTACATGTAAAATGCAATCAATGACATATCTCAAGTAAAAATATATATATACATATAACTCTCACCAATTTTAATTCTTTGTATTTTATCAATATATATTAAAACACATATTTTCATGGCAAATGAAACAGTTAACCCTTCTCAAAGGTTTATACATTTCTTCTAAATTTTTCATATTAAAATTTATTTATTACTAGTGAAAAAGAATTATAGCAGATATTGACATTTATTATTTGTTTTATTTTTACCATCTTTCAAAAAAAATTTTCCTTGGTAAATGCACCAAACATAATTCTTATATCCTGTTCGTTGGCGCCAATTTATTTTCCTTCGTTACTGAACCCAACCAAATTCATCCTGGTCTAAGGCACCAAATTATTTGTCCTAAGGTAACTTCCTTTTTAGGACACGCCCGGTAAGAGCGCGAAGAAGAAAAAGGCCGTGTGTATTTACAAACATTAATTTATTTACACTATATAAAATATTTACAACAAAAATTGATTCAAAATATTCAAATGGAAAGTATACCCCTTTAAGATAATAAATAAACAATTACAAACGTATATGTAGTCTCATAGACTAAAATGTGAAAGATGGTAATTAAAAATTAAATTTAAAAAAATCCTATGCAATATTTTAAATATCCTTAAATCCGGAGAGAGAAGTAAAAAGTACAAATCAGGCACAGGCCCTTAAATGAGTAACTCACCGAGCATTCGCTGAATGAACAGCCTCTCATGGTTGAGGACAATGCTGCTGGCGTATCTGTTCCCACTCACAACGCCAAAACTTCTCCCTGCTCCTTTTTTTCATTCTCAAAAACTCTCTCTCTCCAAGAATTTTCAAACACGCCCCTGAGGCGCATACAAACATCCCATTGGATTCAGGGTCTTAACCCCTTGACCCCAAAGCACCGCCATTGGCTCTAGGCCTTCCAAAAACAAAAAGCCCCTTCTCAAGCCCCTGCGAAACTGATATTCCTTCGGCCACTAATTCAAAGTCGCCGAGGACCCTATGACCCTTCCGAAAAGGACAGGACGCCCGTTAAATCTTTCGGTACGAATCCGAGATCCAAAGCCACTTCGACATCCTGGTTTTCTATTTCGAGTGCAGATGGCCGAACGAAAAGGCTGACCCCCAAAATAAATAAGAAGACTCTAGGTCGCATTCCCGAAAATATTGGCTCATGGGTTTACCATGCGACAAAGGTTTTCTTTATATTATATATTCCGTACGAAGAACGGGTATGCTGCTAGTTTTATTTATATAGATAATATATTTGTATTATTTATTCGATTTTCTAAAATAAATGTTCCTCCGTGGTCCGTTCACTCCAAAATTTAATAGGTCACTCATGTTCATCGATTGAAATATTCAAATCAAATTTTATTCGATTTGTTCCATTTGTTCGTGAGATATAGTTGAAAACTCCATGTAGAAAATGTTGACTCCATTACGTAGAAAAAAACTTTTGAGCAAGCAGCTCTTGATAATTTCGCTCGCGCAGTAAGGATGTCCATTCATTTCGAATTTAAACTATTTATAAAGCATGCACTCAATTGATAATAGTGAGTTTATTTTATTTTCCCCGATTGTTTCATTTTAGATTAAAAAAATAAAAATAAAAAAGAAACATTAAAGAACGGTGCATGCCCACATCTTATAAAGAATAACATTCGCATTAAAGTGCGATATTATTATTGATTATATTAGATATCTATTTCCTCAATGTTTTTATGCACCCTCCCCCCGTCGAAAAATAGGATCTAAAAAATAAAGGCTTTCCTTTGTCCCGTTCACCCGTCACCCCCGGTAGAAGTACGGTCGTCACCCCTGCTTTCGGAGGTGACGACCGTACATGTGACCAACGAATAACGTGACGATGTGAAAGAATTCCCCCCCCCCCCCCACACACACACAAGAAAAAAAAGATAACTGCCCCATTTCCTGCATTCCTTATTCAAGGACACGGATCGGTCCATTACCATCTTCAATATGAGTTGGTAATGGTCCAGCCTTGGGTCTGCCAGGACAGCTCTGCTACAGCCAGGCGTAAATTTGTTTATTCCCCATGCTTTCTTTCTTTCTTTTTTTAGAATATTTAGTACCATATTTGAAGTACTACTTTTCAATTTTATGCAATTTTTCAAATAAATTTATTTGAAAAACATGCAATATCTCGGGAAAGGTTCAAGCTAACGTTCTAAAGTTTGAATCATTCGTTTTATAATTAAAATTGTTTATAAAATAATAATTTATTTAACAATATTGAATGTATTGTTAAATAAAATATTGCACGTATAGATTTTTTTTTTCATGATTTTTTCAAACATTCATTCGAAAATGTATGTGTCTTTCGAACGTTCAACCGTGTTTAAAATCAATAGGGACTCACATCCATTCACTAATTAATAATAATCGCACATAATTACGTTCGAAAAGCTCCATCCGTTTGCCAAAATGCTGTTTCCACGAAAACTCGCTCAGGCATCTACTCGAAAACTCTTCCGTTTAAAACTTGAATTCCCTACTGGCTCAAATTCATTTTTAACACTTTACAACAAAGTTGAAAAGTGTTTATGACTTTGTTCATTCTGTCTGTCTGTCTGTCTGTCTGTCCGTTAGCACGATAACTGCCGTAAAAATGACTTAATCAAAATGAAATTTTAGTATGTTGTTCAGACGGTCTATAGGACCTATGGGAATATAAATGAATAATATCACCCAATTAGTTTTGGATTGAACCCGGGTTGAAAAAATGGAATACATTGAGCCCTATGGGACCTAATTTTTCAAGCATTTTTTAAGCGGATTTAATATTCACAAATTGCTTCGAAAATTTTAGGCAATATTCAAATTGTTCCATAAAATATATAAAAAAAAATTCAGCGAAATATATTCAGTTGTTTTTTAAATAAAAATTAAAATAATAATAACACCTCTTATATTAAGCGATCACGTGTCCATGATATGAAACGATCACATGACCCACTTCAAAATGATATATGGCATCCATCTTGTGTCAAAAATCGTGATTTTTAAAGTTCTTTTTAATTCATATTGAGTGTTGTATCCGTCCTAAAATTACTTTATTTTTGCCTAAATTCTGTGCATCTACATACTGAAACAACGCAATGACAATATATTTCAGTTAAATGCTCTTCCAAATTTGATTATTTCTACTATTAAGCCTATTTTTCACCTATGTAAAATGTAAACAGCAAAATATGTAGAATGAGTTGTATTAGAATCGCTGTAATTCTTTAACACAAAATCATTTAGTCCATGGAGTCTGCTTAGCTGATATGAATTCATTGATTTTAGAAAGAGAAGGACGATATTTTTCGATGAAGTTTTACGCATAGAGTTTACTTACTTGCAACTCAATGGTCTTAATTTTGAAATAAAATAAATTGTTATAGTATTGTGATGAATGACATGAATGGGGGAATTATTTATGAATGAAATGTTGCTTTTATAGAGAGAGCCAGGCGTGTTATTTTTTTTATGACGTCATTTGAATGGATTTCAGTTGTTTTCGATGAAGTTTTCAAATATAATAAATTATCGTAGTATTATGATAATTCTAAAATTATTACCGAGGAATGTATAACATTTAAGAGATGTTTAAACCAGGCAATTTATACTTTAATGCCGTCATTTGAATGAAGTTAATTTTTTTCGATGAAGGTTTAAGGTTTCAAATATAATAAATTAATGTAGTATTGTGATAAGTTTTAAAATATTACCGAGGAATGTATTGCATTTTAGACATGTTTAAATAAAATTGCATTGAAGTTGGAAAGTGTTTCATAATCAATGCTTTAAGCATGATTGATCTTTCTTGTTTCTTTATTAACTTCTTTCCTTATAGAGTATTAAAATCAATCGGTAAATACTGGAATCCTATTGGTTTTAAGCAAGATCCTCAAATTTTTGATTAAAATTTTCGATATCATTAAAAGAATCAGAACCTTCAATAATGTTATGTAAATGATCATTTCGTATGTAATTACTTTCCTTATATACATAATGTATAAGGAAAGCATTGTGACGGGGTCGAAAATTCGAATTCGAATTTTTGACGGGAGAGCACGTTTCAAGCATCCCTGATCACGAATCAAACATTTTTGAAGTGATGTCTGTGTGTGTGTGTGAAAGTGTGTGTGTGTGTGTGTGTCAGTGAGCCTGTGGAGACGAGAACTGACGAACGAATGGACCAATTAGAACAAAATTTGGTACAAAAATCACAATCCGTAAACACTGGAAGCCTATTGTTTTTATACGCAATCCAATATTCAGAACCCCCCTAAATTTTCGCGTGAAATTTTGAAAAATCGTCAAAAAATCAAAACCGCTAATAAAGTTACGCTAATAGATATTTCTTATGAAATTTTTCATTAGAAAACGATTGACATAAATTTTAGAACGCTAACATGAACCGTTCTCGAGATATTGCATATTTTTAAAAAAAATTATCAAAAAGTTATATAAAATAAAAAGAAAATATTTCCTTTTGAGAAACATGTTCACTTTTCATATGTAATACCATGCGATACATTGGGTGACATCATTCTCGTGGATTTAGCTCGTTCCATTCATGAAAAAAGATACTTTGAGTAATACTTTTGTATTTGAACACCAATAGTCATTTATCTGCTGTAGGAATAACTTATTTCTTCGTCCATAACGCTTGGCGAGATTTTGGCAACGAATTTGGCGGAATGTCGCCAACTTGGCGACATTTTGAAATGTTGCCAAATTAACGAAAATCTCGCCAAATGGAGAAAAATGATGCTAAATCAATGAAAATGACAACTAATTGCCGAAAATTCAATATCTTGGAAAGAATATAAGTATCTACTATAAGAAAAACCTATTTTTTTATTGTAAAAGTAGTAAATTTATTACATTATATAAGGAAAGTCATGTGTTGCCCACATCAGATTTTTTTTTACTGTAAAAGTAGTAAATTCATTGTATATAATGAAAGTCATGTGCTACCCACATAAAAAATTTTTATTAAATTTTCGTGTTAGTGGACTATTTCCAACGAGCCCGACTTCTGCCCTCAAGCCTGATGACTGCAACCAAAGCTGTGGAAGTCACTTTGATCACAGCCAAAGGTGATTCTGAAGTGGTCCCCGGTCCCTGCTCTAATGCTGGTGACGTTATAACTCATAATCCTCTACCAGATCAATAATAGAGTAGCGCTGTATGATTATAAACCATAACGGAGCACTTAAGCCTTGGGACAATTATATTATTGCATTAGGTAAATATATACTATTGTTGCTGGGTTGAATATAAATTCTGGTAGTTAAACTTTTGAAATTGTTGCATTTGTCTCACTGTTGATCAAACACTGTATTTTGTAATAATTGTCAACAAGACACGAGAAGAAGCACTTGGAAAATTCACCTTTTATCTATGGTTATAATTTTCGAGTACTTCACTTTTTCTGCAATTTATAGCACGTGAAACAGGAAAGTATTATGATAGGATCGGATTTAAAAAGATTTTCTCGTTAAGAGCATCTCTGTAAATGAATGAACCATTTTTCATCGATTTCTATATATGGACAGGGTAACGTCTAAATACAATAATCAAATAGAATGGAATTTGGAACGATTATTACAACCGATGTTCAAAAGACTATTTATTTTCGAAAATAAAATGGGGCACGGGTAAGACGTCAAATTTATCAATCATTCGTTTCAATTTTTCAAACTTTCTTTTCAATTTTTCAACATAAACGGACATTATGATTGATTTGTAAAAAATGAAACGTATTTTTTGAAATAGCAAATGTAGATATTTTTTATTCAATGTTTGATGTAGTTGACTACTTCCAATGAGCTCGACTTCCACCCTTAGCACTCTGACTGTATCATGATTGAAGTCAGTTTGAACGCAGCCAAAGCTGATTCGAAAGTGGTCCATGGTCCCCCTCTAATGCTGATGACTTTATAACTCACAATCTTCTACCACGTCAACTGTATGGCAACCCTGATGAATGAACCCTGTTTAATGATTATACGCCATAACCAAGCACTTAAGTCTTTTAATTAAAAGTCTTTAATTAAAAGACTGTAGTTAGGTAATTGTTAACTAAATATGTACTAATGTTGCTGAATTTAACATAAATTCTGGTAAACTTTTGAAATTTTTGCATTCAAAAGTAAATCTTATCGTTGATCGTTAATCAAACACTGTATTGGCAACAGGTATATGAAATTATAAGCAAGAAAGTGCAATAGGACAATCAATATTATTATTTAAAATTTTATAGTAAAACAAGAGACAAGACTAGGGTATGATCAACAGGATGCGAGAAAAAGCACGTGGGAGAAAATCCACCCTCTGCCTATGGTTATAATTTTCGAGTACTTCACTTTTCTGTAATTTATGGCACATGAAATAAGAAAGTTTTATGATAGGATCGTATTTCTAACTATTTACTCGTTTTGAGCATCTCTGTAAAAGAAGGATCCAGTTTTGGCTAACAGGATAAGGTCTCAACGCATTAATTAAATAGAATGAAATTTTGTACGATTATTAAAACTGATTTTCAAAAGCATATTTATTTTCGAGTAAATAGATAGGGCAAGGGAGCATTTATTGTACAATTTAGCACAGAACAAGCAATTTATATGATTTTTAAAAAACAAAACAAAAGACTATTATGGGAAGTTAACATTCATCATTCTGTGCTGCAAAACACTTGATAGTTGTTTTACAAGTAGCAATGTTTCTTTTGAAATAAAGGAAAAGAAAACTAACACACCTAAATTAGATTTTTTTTTTTTTTTTTTTTTTTTTTTTTTTTTTTTTTTTTTTTTTTTTTTTTTTGCGTGGGTGTGTTTGTTCTTTGTTCGTTTTGTGGTTGTCCTCTTCTCGGATTCCTGCTCTGCAGCCGTCCGCTTTTCGGCTTGAATTTTTTACTCTGGATTCCTGGTTATCAGCCGTCCTCTTTTGGTTCTTAAATTCTTTGTTTTTTTTTATCTTTTTCCTTTTTGTGTCTCTCTTGTATTGCTTTGTATTGTACTGTACTTTATTGTATTGTTTTTATGTTTTGTTCTGTCGTTGCCTTTTTTTTTTTTGTCTTGTAACTGTGTTGTGATTCAATTTTAACCTGTTTTGTAATGTTTTGGATCTAAAATAAAGTTCCCGGCCACACACTTAGCTACAGTAAACCTTCGGGTCTGTCGTGTGGTCTGGGTTTTCAACACTTCAACACCTAAATTAGAATATTGTTTGATGATCTGGGACGCCTATTTACTATCTGCATTCTCAACAAGTCGTAGTGGTACGAAATAAATCCTTAGGTACTATTTGATTACAGATTTTCCGGTTATTATCCATATGATATGCATACTAGTCAACTTAGGGGAAAATTAGTTTTAAAGTCTCTTAACAAAAAGGAAGAAAATAGTCTTGCCTCTTGTTTTACTATAAAATTTTAAATAATAGTATTGATTGTCCTATTATACTTTCTTGCTTGGAATTTCATATACCTGTTGCCAAAACTAGGCAAAAGAGAAAACTCTATAATATTATTAAACACAATTACATTAGGAATATACTGTGCTTTTGAATAAGTGTGTTAGTTATCCAGAAATTTGGACTCATTCTTGTATCCTACAGATCACACTCGCTATTCCAGAAGATATGCATCGTATAACATTATTTAAGGCGCGCGTGTGATCGCGTGTGTTTTGTAATTTCTATTGTTTTTAAACGGAATCGAATGTCCAGAACCCCCCTAAATTTTCGAGTGAAATTTTGAAAAAATCATCAAAAAATCAAAAACTTTAATAAAGGTACGCAAATAGGCATTTCTTATGTAATTTTTTCTTAGAAAACAATTGACATAAATTTTAGACCGCTAGCATGAACCGTTCACGAAATATTGCACATTTTTCAAATAAATTTATCAAAAATTCTCATTAATTGAAAAAAAATATTAACTTTTGAGAAACATGTTCACTTTTCATATGTAATATCATGCGATACATTTGGTGAAATCATTCTCGTGGATCTTGCTCATTCCATTCATCGAAAAATATATTTTACTTTGAGTAATACTTCTGTATTTGAACGTCAATAGTCATTTATCTGATATAAGAATAACTTATTTCTTCGTCCATAACGCTTGGCGAGATTTTGGCGGCGAATTTGGCGGAATGTCGCCAACTTGGCGACTTTTTTAAATGTTGCTATATTAACAAAAATCTCGCCAAAAAAATAAAAATGACGCTAAATCAATGAAAATCACCAACTGTCGAAAATTCAATATCTTTTAAAGAATATAAGTATCTACTATAAGAAAAATCTACTTTTTTTACTGTAAAAGTAGTAAATTCATTGCATTATATAAGAAAAGTCATGTGTTGCCCACATCAATTTTTTTTACTGTAAAAGTAGTAAATTCATTGAATAATATAAGGAAAGTCATGTGTTGCCCACATCAGATTTTTTTTTATTTAGTTCCCACGATAGTGTACGTTTTCAAATGAATTTATCAAAAAAAAAGATTAAAAAGTATTAACTATCGTGAAATATGTATATATACAATATTATGCGACAATTTTGTTAACAACATTCTCGAGGATCTAGGTGTTCCAGTCATGAGAAAAGATACTTTGTATAATGTTGTAATTTTATACTCATTCCCAATAGTTGTCTATATACCCTGTTTGTCTGTAATGCTTGCAGTGGAGTATTTTGATATTCAATTAGGGGGGGGGGGATCAGTTTTAAATTAAATTTACATCAATCTCAAGGGACCTAAGTTAACTGTATGCACGAGCTCGAGCTGGGCCACGTTTTATTATATTCGGGTCGGGTTGGGTTAAAATAAATAATAAAGTCAAAAATAGATCAAAATTGAAATCGAAAAATTTGAAATTACATATGAAATAAGATTCTCAATTAGTGGATGAAAGTCTTTCTGTCTGCCATACTAAGTAATAAAAGTTTGCTCTACGGAGAATGTGAATGGGTACATTAGAATCTGATACAGAAAAATCTGATGTGGGCAGCATATAACTTTCCCTGCAGACTTATATCGACGTTCTCTTTATTTTAATTAAATTTAATTCACTTTTAATTCAATTTTCGTTCTCATTTGATAACTGGACGTATTTTCAAAGGTGCCGTAGAGAAAATACGAAAAAACTAAAATATCTCGAGAATGGCTAGTCCTAGTGTAATGGGGTTGGTCTTATTCTTTTCTTCGTTAAAAATTACGTATTAAACAAGCATTTAATGGATATATTTGATTATACGTAATTTTTATTTTAGATTTTGCCGATTTTTGCGGGCCATTTTGCAAAAAAAGGCAGATTATTTTTTTTTTTCTGACTCTTACCAAAATCAAATCAGCACCAGGGTGACCCACAAGTGACTTAACTACCAAATTTTGTGAAATTCAGTCCATTAGTTTTACAGCTAGAGTGGATACAAGCTCTTGCGGGCCATTTCGTAAAAAAAGGCAGATTCTTTTATCCCGAATCGTATCCAAAACTAATCAGCTCCAGACTCGCCCACAAGTGACTTACCTACCAAATTTTATGAAATTCGGTCAATTAGTTTTTTAGTTAGAGTGGATGAAAAATCTCCACACACAGACACACACACAGACGTCACGCTAAAAATGGAGTTTTCGTATTTTAGAGGTCTTGAAACATGTAGATCCGTCGAAAACTCGAGTTGCAATTTTCGACATGATTCCAATACTTTCCCTATACATTACCATATATTGCAGGGAAAGTAAAAATTATAATTTCAGATAAGAAATTTAAGACTTATTTATTCAACGATATTCCGAAATCAAAATGAAACATTGCTCTTGGCAACATTCAAGTTGTTTGAAACTACAATAACAGAAAATATGTTCTGGCGTGGATACAGCTAAATAAATAAATGAAGCCGATGTACCAGATGTCATATTTCGTAACATCATGTGACAAATGAATTTAATAGGGCAGAAATACATTCCCAATTTAATTTTTAAGGAAATGAACATTCGATTATTATCATTGGTCAAGTGCGATTGCAATTTGTTATTTTTAAATTTAGCAAAAAATTTACAGTGATTGTTTGACTGGTAGTAAAAATATGAAATCCAATGATTTCATATTTTCACTACCAGTCAAGCAATAGGCAAGGGCATATTTAGAGGGGGGGGAATTGTTAATTTAATCAGAAGCCATTTCTTTCAGAATATTTTAATAACATTTCACGTGAACTACATAAAATAATAATTTATTTAACAATATTGAATATTTAGTTTTTTCAAAAATTCATTCGAAAATTTGGAATTGAGGATTAGGGATCCACATCCATTCACTAATATTCGCAGAAAATTACGTTCGAAACGCTCCATTCGTTGTCCAAGATATCGTTTCCATGGAAACACACGGAAAACTTAAAAGGCTTATTGCATTTGGTATGTTTATGAATTTAGACTGGTTGCTCTGTCTCCAGGAGCGCAAGAAGTTATGAAAGAGGCAAAATATTTTTTAAAAGTGGTGCACACTAATTTTTAAAAAGTAGTGCATACTAATTTTTTAAAGTGCTATACACACTACTTTTGTGTACACTACTCTGTGCACAAAAACATAAAGCAAGTACAATTATGAATACCTTTCGAATTGTTTGGACACTCGAATGATAAAACTGGCATTCTATCGTGGGATTCTTTGAATCCCACCCCCATCCCCCTTCAATCCGAGAAAAATCAATAAACATACAGATAAAGGGATAAAATAGAATTTTTGAATTTAAAAAATAAACCAGTTAAATTTTGAATAGTACCTGATTAACTATACGACTAATAATTTATAACTATTAAATAAAAATAAAAATTCTTATGTAAGAAGTCTGAATACTCAGAAGTTCCATAAAATGGGTGGGGAGAGTTAATAATCAAATTTCTTATAGAATGTCTTCAAATTTTCAGGTGGGGGCTCATTTAAGTTAGGTGGTATTATAGGAGTTCTATAGCGATTTCACTGATTTTGTGAAAAAACTTTGCACAATGCCCGAAATAAGTACAATTTCTCTTTCTAGAACAAATATAATCTAGCTATGTATATGTGGTTCCCAAACTGTGCTTTGTGGATATGTTCATAATTGTACAATTAAAGCATCGAAAACTAAAGGACACGTTCACAAAAATTAATCCATTACTCCCAATGTACATATGGACCCAACCTAAAGCACACATATTAACAACAAAGATCAATCATGAATAAAGCATTGATTATGAAACACTTTCCAACTTCAATGCAATTTTATTTAAACATGTCTAAAATGCAATACATTCCTCGGTAATATTTTAAAACTTATCACAATACTACATTAATTTATTATATTTGAAACCTTAAACCTTCATCGAAAAAATTTAACTTCATTCAAATGACGGCATTAAAGTATAAATTGCGTGGTTTAAACATTTCTAAAATTTGATACATTCCTCGGTAATAATTTTAGAATTATCATAATACTACGATAATTTATTATATTTGAAAACTTCATCGAAACAACTGAAATTGATTCAAATGACGTCATAAAAAAATAACACGCCTGGCTCTCTCTATAAAAGCAATATTTCATTCATAAATAATTCCCCCATTCATGTCATTCATCACAATACTATAATAATTTATTTTATTTAAAAATTAAGACCATGGAGCTACAAATAAGTTAACTCTATGCGTAAAACTTCATCGAGAAATATCGTCCTTCTCTTTCTACAATCAATGAATACTTCATTCATATCAGCTAAGCAGACTCCATGGACTAAATGATTTTGTGTTAAAGAATTACAGCGATTCTAATACAACTCATTCTACATATTTTGCTGTTTACATTTTACATAGGTGAAAAATAGGCTTAATAGTAGAAATAATCATATTTGGATGAGCATTTAAACTGAAATATATTGTCATTGCGTTGTTTCAGTATGTAGATGCACAGAATTTAGGCAGAAATAAAGTAGTTTTAGGACGGATACAACACTCAATATGAATTAAAAAGAACTTTAAAAATCACGATTTTGACACAAGATGGATGCCATATATCATTTTGAAGTGGGTCATGTGATCGTTTCATATCATGGACACGTGATCGCTTCATATAAAAGGTGTTATTATTATTTTAATTTTTATTTTAAAAACTACTGAATATATTTCGCTGAATTTTTTTTTATATATTTTATGGAACAATTTGAATACTGCCTAAAATTTTCGAAGCAATTTGTGAATTTTAAATCCGCTTAAAAAATGCTTGAAAAATTAGGTCCCATAGGGTTCAATGTATTCCATTTTTTCAACCCGGGTTCAATCCAAAACTAATTGGGTGATATTATTCATTTTTATTCCCATAGGTCCTATAGACCGTCTGAACAACATACTAAAATTGCATTTTGATTAAGCCATTTTTACGGCAGTTATCGTGCTAACGGACAGACAGACAGACAGACAGACAGAATGAACAAAGTCATAAACACTTTCCAACTTTGTTGTAAAGTGTTAAAAATGAAAATAAGTCAATGATCAAATTATTTTTAAAACAGTGCTCCACGGAACAAAATGTGTATGAACCACTGATTAGATAAAAATTAAAAAATAACCATCAAATTACAGAAATATATATTTTAATCTTGTTTTGCTAATTTTTATCCCCCCCCCCCTCCAGAAAAAATAAATAAATGTTTCGAATTTTTATCTTATTAGTCTAATATAGGCATCTGTAAACATTTAAAATTATAAAAATGGAAGGTTGATAGTATTCTCTATATTTTGAAAACAATTAAATGCAGCACCTCCCCTGGAGAAAATCCTGCATACGCGCAATTTTTACATTCCTTATATACATAATGTATAAGGAAAGTATTGTGACGGGGTCGAAAATTCGAATTCGAGTTTTCGACGGGAGAGCACGTTTCAAGCATCCATGATCACGAATCGAACATTTTAAAAGTGATGGCTGTGTGTGTGTATGTGTGTCAGTGAGTCTGTGGTGACGATAACTGACGAACGAATTGGATCGATTCGAACCAAATTTGGTACAAAAATCACAATCCGAAAACACTGGTAGCCTATTGTTTTTCTCCGCAATCGAATGTTCAGAACCCCCCTAAATTTTCGAATGAAATTTTGAAAAAATCGTCAAAAAATCAAAACCACTATTAAAGTTACGTAAATAGACATTTCTTATGTAATTTTTCATTAGAAAACGATTGACGTAAATTTTAGAACGCTAACATGAACCATTCTCCAGATATTGCACATTATTCAAAAAAATTATCAAAAAGTCATATAAAATAAAAAAAAATATTTCCTATTGAGAAACATGTTCACTTTTCATATGTAATACCATGCGATAAATTGGATGACATCATTCTTGTGGATCTAGCTCGTTCCATTCATGAAAAAAAAACTTTGAGTAATACTTTTGTATTTGAACGCCAATAGTCATTTATCTGCTGTAAGAATAACTTATTTCTTCGTCCATAACGTTTGGCGAGATTTTGGCGGAATGTCGCCAAGTTGGGGACTATTTTAAATGGTGCCAAATTAACGAAAATCTCGCCAAATAGATAAAAATGATGCTAAATCAATGAAAATGACGACTAATTGTCGAAAATTCAATATCTTGGATAGAATGTTAGTATCTACTATAAGAAAAACCTATTTATTTTACTGTAAATGTAGTAAATTCATTACATTATATAAGGAAAGTCATGCGTTGCCCACATCAGATTTTTTTTATTATGTTTGACCCCCGCCCCATCATCATAGACATATACAGTAATATATGTATAATACAAACATATGATCTTAGACATATATTTCTTTACTTCTATGATAATCACACTTAACTAGGGCCGCTACCCGCTACTTTAAAATCGTCCGGGCTTAAAGACACGCCCAGTCAAGCCCTGTGTATGTACGTATATTAGTGTTGTTGTTGAGACCCAGACCGTTCGACCTACCAGAAAGGTGTAAGGTAACTGTTTGGACGGCCGGGAAGTGCCACCCAATTTAGACCGGAACCCAGTGGGAGAGGCATCCACAGGGACCGTACCCTCCTTCCTCTACCACCAACCTCTCGGAAGGACTTACGGACCCACATGTTTAACGTGATCGTACTCCGCATGAACACGGCGGCAGTTGTGGCAGTATGCAAATCCAGCGCGCAAACCACCGGGCTACCGCGCCCGAAATGTGCCAACAGCACGCGGTGTACCCAGGTGGTCACCCACCCAAGTACTAACCGCGCCCGATGCTGTTTGACTTCGGTGATCTAACGAGAAGCGGTGTTTTCAGCACGGTAGGGCCGTTGGCCGCAAGTGTGTGTATGTGTCCGCGGACACGATATCTCACGAACGAATGATGCGGTTCGAATTAAATTTATTACGATTTATAATCAGGGAATACTGGAATTGCATTCCTTTTAAAGATGATTTTATTCATCCACCTATTTTCGATTGAATATTTGAAAAAATCAAGAACAAAATCAGCAATTTTAATAATGATAAAAAAAAAATCATTTACAACGTAATGTTTATGAAATCAACGAAATATACAAACTGTAAAACGCTAGGATGGACCATTCTCAAGATATTGCTCGGTTTTCGAATAATTTTTTGATAACATCATTAAAAAATCAGACCTTTGAATACTGTTAAATAAAAAAATTATTAAACCGTTCATGAGACATCGCGCGATTTTCGAATAATTTTTTTAAAAAATCAGAACTTTAGTACTGTTAAATAAAATATCATTAGAATGCTTGAATAGTGTTAAATGAAATGCCATTTGAACCGTTTACGAAACATTGTATGATTTTCGAATAAATTTTGAAAATATCATTAAAATATCATTCCAAACATTAAAACGGTAGCACGAACCGTTCTCGAGATATTGCAAGATTTTCGAATAGATTTATCAAAAAATCATCAAAAAATTAAACCTATGAATATTGTTTAATAAAAATTAATTTCAAACTACAGAATGCTAGCATAAACCGTTCTCGAGACATTGCATGATTTTCGAATGAATTTTTGAAAAAATCATTAAAAAAATCAGACCTCTGTATACAGTTAATTAAAATAAAATAATTTCAAACTTTAGAACGAACCGTTTTCTGTATGATTTTCACATAAATTTTTGAAAAATTGATTAACATATTAGACTTTTAAATACTATTAACTAAAAAATTATCTCAAATTTTAGAACACTAGCATAATTGTTCTTGAGATATTGCATGATTTTCGAACATATTTTTGAAAAAATTATTTCAAACTTTAGAACGCTAGCATGAACAATTCTTGCGATACTGTACATTTTTCAAATAAATTATATAAAATTAAAAAAATAGTACACATTGTTATATAAGTTAAATTTCCATATGCAGTATTAGGCAACATCAGTCTAGATCATTTCATTTACGAGAGAAGATATATATATTTTTTTTTTGTTATAGTTTTGTATTTAGAAGCTTAAAAATTTGCCAATAGTCAATTATTTCAATTGATATTAATTAAAGATCAATTTCATTTTGATGAGGATTTTACGCAAGTATGAACACATAAATCATTCGTTTGGACTAGTAAGTTGACAAAAGCTCCCAATTTAAATTGAAGTGGTGATAAAATAATTCAATGCTGAAATCTTTGTGGATCTTGTACACCATGAGTTCGCTGCAATAGAAATAAAATTATTGCATTATGTAGGGTAAGTCAAAATCATGTGCTGCCCATATCATATTTTCCATATAATGTATCAGTGCTTAAATTTTAACAGGGGTACGAACATTCATTCTTATGTCCACACCTCACAAACATACATACAGATGGACATAACATATTTTCAAAACGTATTTGAAATATGTTCAAGAGGTATTAAAATGTGCTTATCCGTCAAAATTTCGAATTCTGAAAATTTTCAGGAAAACTATATATATAATATACCAGTATTGTTTTATCAAAAATTTTAAAATTCGAGATTTTGGCAAATATAATAACGTTTAAAGATCCCCTGAACACATTTTGAACATTTTTGGAAAGATATATATATATATATATATATATATATAAACCATACAAACCTAATCCATTTCAGAATGTCCTGTTAATAACACCAAATGTTGAAAAAATGCTCACCTCCAAAGCACACCTCAAAGGCATCACCTCAAAAACGTTTGATTCGTGTTCAGGGATGCTTGAAACGTGCTCCCATCGAAAACTCGAAGTCGAATTTTCGACCCCGTCACAATACTTTTTATATACATTATACTATGTATATAAGGAATGTAATATATTTAAAAATTTTATTTAATATTTCACTTACTAACTGCTTAGTTTGACTTATTATCAAAAGAAATTTAATGCTGAATATTATTTTATTTGATACTGTTGAAATTTAAAGATTGACTGCTAACAGTGATGAAATAGCACTGTATAGCAACACAAAATATATTTGCAAAACCTGCTGTCTTAAATACTCTGAAATTAAAAATATTTCGTTATTAGTTACAGCATAAACATTTGGTTGAATATATCAGTCAGTTTCTGAGCAACCACACCAGCGAAGAACTTCTTGCCTGAAGAAGGAGGGTATTTTTTGCTTCTGAAACGATTAATATATTCAATCAACTATTTATGCTGTAACTAACGAATTAATTTTAATTTCAGACTACAGAAACATTTTTTTAATCTATAAAAATATGTTCTTTTATGTATAGAAGGTTTGCTATGGGAAGAAATCTATTATGTTATTATCGTTAAAAATATACCAAAGGAATATGTTTATCCAATTCCCAGTACCGTAGGCTAGCGCAAGAATATAGTCCCCCCCCCCTCCCCAGGTACAGCAGAAAGCAAAAACACAAGTTCTCTGAAGCTGAAAAACTCAATTTTGCGGAAGGAATGGAACAAAGCGAACGAATGGAACGAATCGACTCTTCCTAGGACAAACTTCCACCTCTGTGCTTCCTGCCATACCCATTACCTTAGGATGGAATGAACTCGTCGGTATATTACTGCTTTGGCGGTCTAGTGGGTTGCTATACCTTAGTTATACAATTGCCGATTTATAAAACATAGTTATTCATTTTATCTCTAGATGGCGCCACCATACAATAAGCCAAAATTAGGAAAGATACCTTTAGAATTAGGAAAGATACCTAAAGATCTCTATCACCAGAATTTAAAAAAATTTCACCAGTAAATTTCACACGAAATTCATGCATAAAACATTGATTATGAAACATTTTCCAGCAGAAATGCAATTTTATTTTAACATCTTTAAAATGCGATACATTCAGCTCTGATACTTTTTTACATTATTACAGTGCTACAATAATTTATTATACTTGGAAACGTAACACTTCATCAAAAAGACAATGCTACAAATCGTCTGCTTCTCTATCAAAAATTAATGAATATTTATTTCATTCATATCACCTATATTCAAGACTCTGGAGCTAAAATAATAATCAGCAATTCTTATAGTACACAGTAGTACAGTAATTTATTATTCCTAGAAATTAAAAACTTCATCGAAATATAAATCGTCTCCTTCTCTATATAAAATCAATGAATATTTCATTTGTATCACTTGGATTCCAGACTCCAGAGCTAAATAATTTTGCGTGAAAATAATTCAGCAATTCTTTTATAACTCATCTTACAATCGCCTGATTTGTTTACATTCTGCATGCTATAGAAATTAGGCTTCGTTGTAGAAATAATCAAAGTTTAGTGATCTTTTAAAATCAAAAATATTGTAATTGCGTTGGCGCAGAATTTAGATACACAGATAATATGTAAAAAAAGAGGTTTTAGGGTTTATGCAACACTAAATATAAATTTAAATGAACTTTGAAAATCAGACTTTTTATACTGTGGATAAAAATGGATGCTATATTTTATTTTGAAATGAGTCACGTGATCTCTTCCTATAGTATGGGTGCAATTATTATTTCAATTTTTATTTAAAAAACTACCTAACATATTTTGCTGAATTTTTTTTTTTTTGCACATTTTGCGTGATAATTTGAATATTTCCTAAAAATTTCAGAAGCAATTTATGAGTTTTAAGACCTTGAAAAGAGGTAAATTTTAGAAAATCATTAATTTTGGACCAAAATATTGGGGAGGGCGAAATGATACTCTCGGCTCCCAGCTATATTTTATTTTGAAATGAGTCACGTGATCTCTTCCTATAATATGGGTGCAATTATTATTTCAATTTTTATTTAAAAAACTACCTAACATATTTTGCTGAAATTTTTTTTTTGCACATTTTGCGTGATAATTTGAATATTTCCTAAAAATTTCAGAAGCAATTTATGAGTTTTAAGACCTTGAAAAGAGGTAAATTTTAGAAAATCATTAATTTTGGATCAAAATATTAGGGAGGGCGAAATGCCCCCCCAGCGAAATATATTCATTAGTTTTTTAAATAAAAATTAAAATAATAATTTCACCTCTTATATGAAACGATCACGTGACCATGATATGAAACGATCACATGACCCACTTCAAAATGATATATGGCATCCATCTTGTTTCAAAATCGTGATTTTTTTAAGTTCTTTTTAATTCATATTGAGTGTTGTATCCGTCCTAAAACTACTTTATTTTTGCTTAAATTCTGTGCATCTACATACTGAAACAATGCAATGACAATATATTTGAGTTTAAATGCTCATCGAAATTTGATTATTTTTACAACTAAGCCTACACCTATGTAAAATGTAAACAGCAAAATATATAGAATGAGTTGTATTAGAATTCCTGTATTTTTTTTAACACAAAATAATTTAGTCCATGGAGTCTGCATGGCTGATATGAATGAAATATTAATTGATATCATAAAGAGAAGGACGATTTTTTTCGATGAAGTTTCAAGCATAGAGTTTAATTTTTTGTAGCTCCATGGTCTTAAACAAAATGTTTAAATAAAATAAATTATTATAGTATTATGATGAATTAAATGAATGGGAGAAAGTTATGAATGAAATCCTGTTTTTATAGAGAGATCCAGGCGTGTTATTTTTTCTATGACGTCATTTGAATTAATTTCAGTTGTTTTCGATGAAGTTTTCAAATATAATAAATTATCGTAGTATTATGATAATTCTAAAACTATTACCGAGGAATGTATAACATTTTAGAGATGTTTAAACCAGGCAATTTATATTTCAATGCCGTCATTTGAATGAAGTTCATTTTTTTCGATGAAGGTTTAAGTTTTCAAATATAATAAATTAATGCAGTATTGTAATAAGTTTCAAAATATTACCGAGGAATGTATTGCATTTTAGACTTGTTTAAATAAAATTGCATTGAAGTTGGAAAGTGTTTCATAATCAATGCTTTAAGCATGATTGATCTTTCTTGTTATACCATTTAAAAGTTTTCATTATCTGCCAAATATTTTGTAAGCAAAAATATTTATTTTACTAAATTTCATTAAAACGGCGTTATATTTGTATTTTTCCAACCTTACATGAAATCATTAAATCAGCATGTAGTTACTAGTTTTAAATATGTCATAAATGAATGAAATAAATTAATATTCAGTACCATTTGATTGAAATCAACGGTACCTTAACATTTTGTTGGAAGTATCATACTTGTCCAGAAATTACTGAATTGCCGTGAATTGACAGAAAAATAATCTTATCATTCTTTATTACGCAATCGTTTTCCAGGATGCGCCATTTCTAGTGATAACTTCCTGGAAATGTTTAAAGAGCGCCAAGTAGTACGCCAAGACAAAATCGTGACGTCATATGATTTCGAGCCAATAGGAAACATGCAGCGTTTTGATTTCTCTCGCCTCTTCACTGCTCCTACCGCGTTCTTTTTGTACGGTCTTATCTCGTTTTCTCTTTGAGCAACGGAGTAAATAATTTGTGCTATATTATTGCTGCACCAGAGATTGGATTTCGTCTGTATTACAATTGTAAGTTTACTCCACTTATTTTGTAAGCTAAATTTCTGTTTCTGTGATTTGCATCCAATTTTAGTCGCCACGTCTCTAATGGCGGTCGATGTTATTGAAATGATTCTGTTGTACATAGAAAGGCATTTCAGTTAAAATTTCATGCACGTTTGACTACTTTTTGTTAAATTTTGCTGTTCCAATGTTACCATAGCCTGAATTACATAAATAATTCACATAAGCATATTTATAGCACATTTTTTGCTGACTTCCCGCAAATGCACCGTGACGTCATTTGACTGTCAATAGTCGCCAATAATTGGCATTATTCTGGGGTTACATTTATTTTCGGAATTGATTGTCACATTTGGCGTTTTCGCAAACATTATTCAATACGTGCTGATTTAATGATTTCATTTAAGATTGGAAAAATGAAAATGTAATGCCGTTTTGATGAACTGTAAAATAAACTGTTTTGTTTATATTATATTATAAAATATTTAGAACCGGATAAACACATTAAAAGATGTAAAAACTACCGGTTGACCAGAAAAATTATTAGACGATATTATATAGTAGTTAAATATTTGTTTTACTATGCCTGTATCCAGGGGCGGCATTTCAGTATTTCATTTGGGGGTGCGAGATTTGTATGAAAATCCCCAATATGAAATAAATAAAATGTTTGTTAACAGAGAGGGGAGAGGGATCACAAAATTAAATTGATGTTGAGAAAAATAATTGTTAACATAATTTTTATACATAATTGTGGTAACATAATTGTTGGTAACATAATTTTTCTAAATACAAATATCTATATTTATTTACATTTTATTGAAGTTTTGAACGCCGGTTCTTAGAGTCTGGAGGAAGAGACAATTTTGTTACAATATCATCATAATTCAGTGGTATATCCTATTCTGTAGCTAAAGTAGCTAAAGATGAAAATCTTTCTTGTACCATTGTATTGCGAAAATAATTTTTCAACCTCCTGAGACACGAAAAAGACCTTTCACAACTGGATGAGCTGATTGGCACAGTCAAAAATAATTTAACTAATAATGTTATGACAGGAAACACATTTTTTAAATTCCGCTCTTTAAAATAATTCAGGCGACTTTTAAAATTGGGATGGTCTATGTTTACATTTTTCACCATCGAATAAAACAGTCGCAATTCACATAGCAATTCCTCTTTCTGGAAGTTATATACTTTGCATATAGTTGAAACTTTTTCTTTTTTTTCCCAATATCTGTTTCGAATAATACTGAACTAAGGGCAAACAAAACGGATATATTGTTCTCATTAAATCTTGTCTCAATTTCATTAGATACTGAATCTATAATTTCATATTGAATATTGATTCTGTGATATGATTTAACATCATCATGGGGATTTTTTTTTCACTGAATTTGCTTGGAATTTCTTTACGCCTTTTCAGTTTTTGGTCCAGAATAAGAA
This sequence comes from Amaurobius ferox, assembly GCA_951213105.1. Classification (NCBI taxonomy): domain Eukaryota; kingdom Metazoa; phylum Arthropoda; class Arachnida; order Araneae; family Amaurobiidae; genus Amaurobius; species Amaurobius ferox. The sequence continues at coordinate 16,048,643 of OX578147.1, forward strand.
ACATTTGGGGGCGCGACCGCGCCCCCTATTTGCCGCCCCTGCCTGTATCGTATCGTGGCCATAATTTTGCAAAGTGTGAAGGGTAAGGGTAACGATCGAATGGGCGGCATTTAGAATGTTGGATTTTGTCTTTCAATAGGGATTCGCTTGATAACTAATATCAATGGACAGCAAATGGTGGGGGGCAATCATGAATCCAAGCGCCCCTGCCTACTCCACTAGTTCAGTTCGAAGAAAAGCCGTTACACTGAATACTTTGGAAAGGAATAAAAGGAACATGTTTGAAAAGAAAACTTGTATATAAATATATGATAATGTATAGGATATTGAAATATTTTTAATATCCGTGCAGTTCATAGGCGTAGCCAGAGTTTTAGAAAGCAGAGTGGTTGACGATCGAATGGAGAACATTTACATTGCTGGTCGTTGCATTGGAACAGGGTGTCTACACGGGAGAACGGACACCATTCGAGTTGGAAGACCCGTTCTCTAATGAATACTTTGGAATGGAATAAAAGGACCATGAATTGAATGGGAAAACTTGTAGTATGATATTCAAACATTCTTTTAAATATGCGCATAGTTTAAAGGCATAGACAGAGTTTCAGAGAAGGGTAGGGGCGACGATCGAATGGAGGACATTCACAGTACCGGATTTAATTTTCCAATCTTCGAATGCTGGTCGTTACATTGGGACAATGCTTTCGATCAGGGAAAACGGACACCACTCGAATGGGAGAGCCCGGGCCCAAAAGAGTACTTTTGAACTGAAATAAAAGGACTATAGATTGAACAGAAAACTTGTAATAGAATATTGAAACATTCTTAATTCATGCTATAACATTTCATAAAGTTTCCCTTTAAGGGTGAGCGTCAGTAAATCTTCTGCCCTATCCGCGCTTTATTAACTTTCGCGGCACACATATTTCGCAGAAATTCTGCTCTAATAGTTGCGAAATATTTTCTGAAAGATAAAATGCAATGCTTAGATTATATTAAAACTAAATTTAATACCCAATAAAACATAGAATATATGTTTTATTTTAATTTAAAATATTTTTGGTGCTGCCATCTGTTGTAATGTTATTCATACCGACTATTTTTATTTTTTAATGAACATTTTTAAATGTCTATTCCTTCTAATACGCTATAAATACAACAACAGATCATATATAATGCCATATTCACGGAAACGTAATTGAACTTGGACTTGAAGACAAAGGAACTTGAAGACAAAACTGCAGTCCTCAGTGATGTACAATCAGATCCCTTATCAAATTTATAGAATGATAAATGACCTTTCCGTGATTGTGGCATTATTATATATGATCTGTTGTTGTATTTGACACTGTATTAGAAGGAATAGAGATTCAAAAATGTTCATTAAAAAATAAAAATAATCGGTATGAATTAAATGACGACAACAGATGGCAGCACCAAAAATATTTTGGATTAAAATAAAACATATATTCTATGTTTTTTGGGGCATTAAATTTTGTTTTAATATAATCTAAGCATTGCATTTTATCTTTCAGAAAATATTTCGCAACTGTTTGAGCAGAATTTCGGCGAAATATGTGTGCCGCGAAAGTTAACAAAGCGCGGATAGGGCAGAAAATTTACTGACGCTCACCCTGAAATTCACGGTTTTTATTCCCTTCTAATGTATTTTTTTGTGGTTCAGGCTTTCCACTAGAGTGGTGTCCTTCCCTTCTTATAGTCAGCTCTATCCAGGCCCGGATCTATAAATTTTGGGCACCCCCCCCCCCCCTGCAAAATATCTGCAATATCGCAAGAATAAGTATTGGTACCGGTACCTGATTATCTTGTTCCTTCATATGTGCTGCAACCAGGAGAGAGAGGAGAGCTATTTGGAAAGTCGACTGAAGTTGAGTCAAAATCTATCGCAGGTTCCCTGGTATGCTTTATTTGACTGAAGATATCGGGAATTTAAAGTATAGGTTGTAAATACTGGAAAAATAGTACATCATGTTGAGTAGAAATTTTAATTATTCTAATGTATTTCTAGTTTCATTTTATGAGATAATTTTAAATACAGTACCGGATCGATTATCCGGCAACCCATAAACCGCGAGATCCAATATAATAGCTATAAAATAACTAATTTTATGTATAAAGAAAATAATGAAACTAAAAACCTGAAGATGAGTTTGGATCAGTAGCACTTGCAGTGGATCCGAGTAAATTTTTCAATTTTTTTAACCTTTCTTTTTAACCTTTTTCAGCATAGTTGAAAAGTGTTTATGACTTTGTTCATTCTGTCTGTCTGTCCGTTAGCACTATAACTGCCTTAAAAATGGCTTGATCAAAATGAAATTTTAGTATGTTTTTCAGACGATCTGTGTGTGGGACCTATGGGAATATAAATGAATAATATCACCCAATTAGTTTTGGATTGAACCCGGGTTGAAAAAATGAAATACATTGAACCCTGTGGGACCTAATTTTTCAAACATTTTTTAAACGAATTTAAAATTCACAAATTGCTTCGAAAGTTTTAAGAAATATTCAAATTATCCCATGAAATATATAAAAAGAATTTCAGTAAAATATGTTAGGTAGTTTTTAAAATAAAAATTGTTAAATATAGGGAGAAAAATAAAATTCATTTAAAATCTGACTCTTGCTATATTCTCCAGAAAGAAAAAAGAGATATATTTTATAATAAATATCTTCCCAAGAGGTTAATCATTTTATATATAACATAGGTTTGATATTTTAAAATAAATATGGTAGATAACAATTTTTCAAAATTTTTTTAATTTTGTATAACTCCTCATGATTCATGGTCGTCTGTCTGTCTGCCATGTTATACTTCTTTGATGGCATTTTTAATGCACTTTCCTACGTCCTAGAGAGTTGAAATTTGGTACACAGCTTATATTGGTAAAGCACGTTATTCTACAAAAATTTGGTGGATACTCAAATATAGATCCTACATTTTTTTCGAAATGGTCTGCAAAAAGTCCCCGTTCACTTCTATGAATCATTGTCGTAAGATTGTTAAAAATTCTGATTCAAGCAGCACATGACTTTCCCGACAGACTCATATTCTCGTTTCCTTTATTTCTTCAATAATCATTTGAGTTTATCTGCAAAAAATAACAACCACAAGTATTTTAAATGACACTGAATTTGCACTTTAAATTTAAATTTCGTTCTCATTTGGTAGATGGACTTATTTTCAAAGGTGGCGTAGAAAAAACGCGATAAAACTAAAATATTTCAAGAACGGCTAGTCCTAGAGTAATGGGGTTGGTCTTATTCTTTTTGTTGTTAATAATTGCGTAAAAATAAACATTTTATTAATATAATTGAGCATACATAATCTTTTATTTTTAGATTTGACCATTTTTTTGTGGCCCATTTCGTGAAAACGGCAGGTTCCTTTTTTCCAAATCGTACCATAATCTAATCATCACCAGAATAACCTACAAGTGATTTATATCCCAAATTTTGTTAAATTTGGTTTATTAATATTTCAGCTATAGTGGATAAAGACAATTTTTGCCGGCGATTTCGCAAAAAAGGCAGGTTCTTTTATTACGAATCGTACTAAAATCAAATGTACATCAGGGTTTTCCACAAAAAACTCAACCAAATTTTAAGAAATTCGGTCCATTACTTTTTCAGTTAGAGTGGATACAATATCCTCACAGACACACCCACACAATCCTCACACAGACAGACGTCACGCTAAAAATAGTTTTTTCGTGTTCTAGAAGTCCCAAAACGTGTAGATCTTTCGAAAGTTCGAGTTCCGATCTTCAGCACGATTCCAATACTTTGAATCGTGCACACACACTTATATTATCTGTGTATCTAAATTTCGTGCCTACGCAATTACAATATTTGTGATTTTAAATGAGCACTAGACTTTTATTATTTCTACAACAAAGCCTAATTCTAATTTATGCAGAATGTAAGTAAATCAAGCGATTGTAAGATGAGTTATAAAAGAATTGCTGAATTATTTTCACGCAAAATTATTTAGCTCTGGAGTCTGGAATCCAAGTGATACAAATGAAATATTCATTGATTTTATATAGAGAAGGAGACGATTTATATTTCGATGAAGTTTTTAATTTCTAGGAATAATAAATTACTGTACTACTGTGATAATGTAAAAGATATCACCACACTGAATCTCTCACATTTTAGAGATGTTTAAAAAAAATTGCTTTTCAGTTGGAAAGTGTTTCATAATCAATGCTTATGCATCATTGATCTTTCTTGTTTTCTTTTTTCCGCACCACTTAGTTCTTTCATTTTACGATCGCGATCCATCATTTAGTTGTATAAGTAGTCGCAAGTCGAGGAACACATTAAAAAAATTAACCCAGGATTAGCCTGTTAGGGCGTGACTGACTGTCACATTCAACTGTAATTTTGGCATTGTTTTGAGTGAGAAGGGGAATCCAAAGAACCACAGACTAATATACAGACCTGCCACTCTCGATAGTTTCGTTTTCGCGGCGGCCATTAGAGATAGACCAAAACGAGGGTTGGCGCGCTCTTGGCGATGGTCTGGTTTGGTCTGAGCGCTTGGCGATGGTCTGGTTTGAGTCCAAGACGATTTTCAATGTTATAATACTATTTCGCTCGCCGAAAACTTAGAACAACAGACTAGCGTGGTTTAAGTAACGTGAAAAAGGATTATTTGTTAAGTGTTTAGATCATTTCATAGAAATGGATTGATAAAAGAAAACTGGTTGCGTTACAGGGTATGTAATTTATTTTTATTAAAATTGAAATAATTTTAATTATCACCATCCTACATGCGTGTTCATTATAAGTATACACGTGTTCATAAGTATACACGTGTTCATATAAGTATACATGTATTCATCATACGAAATTAGTGCTGTGTTATTACTGCCGGATTAGAATAAATTTTAAGAGGTAGTGGTATAATTAGTTAAAAAATATTTTCCGTATTTTTATAAAATGTGAAATAATTTATATTTGGATAGCTTTTTCTTAGTCGAATGTAATATTGTATGTGTATATATTTATGTAAAATTTTTATTAAGAGGAATCCTCAGTGTTTTAAGCTTTGATTCGCTATCACTAGATGGCGCAACGTATTTGGACATGAATCCGTTCAAAATTACAGAAAAGCGATAATTCGTCAATTCTATCTACCTCTGCCTCTTGGCGACATTCAAAGCGTGCCAAAAGATTAGTCTCATTTCTTCTATTGAGGAGGTGCGTCACCTCCGAAAACAGGGTAGTGATCTTCTATGGGAGGTGACGTATTTTCTGGGAATTCTCAGAAACAAGTTTACCAACCCCACTGCTGTGCCTGGGGTGTCAAGGAAGATCCCTTTGTGAATAAATAATTTTGGGATCATGAGTGGGGAAGGCTTTGGGCACAGACTATTATAGCATTCTGTGGCTTTGGGATTCAGTTCGGATGCTTATTGTACGAACTCGTTATTTCGAGCGATGTTGCTTACTAAAGAATGTAGTAACGCGTGCATATTAAAATAATAAAATCGTGAAATATGCAATTGTACATATTTTACTATTCCTTCCATAAATAATTAAAATAATTAATTTAATATAATTTGCAAATAAATAATACAAATTTTAAAGAATTCGATTAAAGCGTTATTTTCTATGGCAGACAATGATAATTCTATGAACGGTATCATATGGGGTCAAACATACAAACAGGGCGGTCGAGAAAAGATAGAAGCCAGGTTAATTTATGAAGAGGCCCTAGTCCCAAGGCGACCTCAATCGCTTTCCACGAGTTTGTATATGAAATGTGTTCAGGAGTACGTATACTTTTCACCGAAATCTCAAATACAAAATATCTCGGAAAACATTACCTTATACTTCGATTTTGACTGACAGGAAAACGTTCAGGAGTACTTATAACGTATTTTTTTTCATTTATGTTGGCCCTATGTTTTAAAAGTGAAATGGTCCCAATCAAAATAAACAAACGTTTTATCAAATGGCAAGTGCTCTGTAGAACTCCAATTCAAATTTTATGATTGGTCAAACATATAGGGAAGTGTTTAAAATGTGTTCAGGAGTCCCTATAACGTGCGAATACGAAAATTGTCAGAAAAACACCTTATACCTAGATTTTGATTGACGAATAAGCACAAGTCCTGGATTCATGTCTACGATCAGGAACTGTTTTTTTCCTACTCAGACCATCCGAGAAACCATAAATTGTGAAGTGACTGTTTGGGCGGTCTGAACAATGCCACCCAATTTAGACTGGAACCTAATAGGTGTGGAAAACCACAGGGTCTATACCATACTTTTACATACTTGTAATACATATACATGCTTTTAACCGCAAATGAATGGACACAATTATTTAGAAATTATCAAAAGCCGTCCTAGAGATATCGAACTTTTTTTCTGCATTTAGTGCTATACTAGCCGAATACCCGTTGAAAATCAACGGTCTTGATTGAGGATGAAGCACGATTTTTGAACTCCTGAACCCATTTGTATGGTACGAACTTCTTGCAATTGTTTGGGCAACCAGAGTAATCAGATAGGGGTAGCAGCTAATGAGACCGTACCATCCCTCCCCTAACCTCTTGGATTGAGGGCCAGGAAAATTGAACATTTCAGCCATAACCAGCTTGATGCTTCTGAAATTTTTATTCACATACCGCAGATACACTTTGGGCCATATATCTGCATAAATGTGACCCTCCCCCCCCCCTTCTTTAAATCGAATGTTATTCCGCCTCTACCCTCTCCCTCTTAGAAATTCTGCAAAATTATGTAAAACAGCCTCCTCCCCCAAACATCGAAAAAAATTAAAATAATCCATCCTCGGAAAAAATAAATTTATTAATGTGCCCCCCCCCCTCCCTTTAAATCGAATATTGAAATATTGAATCTAATGTAAGAATGTTCTTCTATAGTGGTCAGATGTCCTTATAACGTTTCTTTCCATTAATTTTTTGAATACAAAAATTATTGGATAAATACTTTATACCTTTATAAAGGCTTTGACGAATAAGTACGTTTTCTGTCCAATTTCTAATGCTACACAAACTTCTTTTATTCATACCCAAACCATCCGATCTACCAGAAAGTATAAGGTAAAATTGTTTGGGCAACCAGAACAGTGTCACACAGTTTAGACTGAAATCAAATGGGGGTGGCAACTAAAGACCGTACCCTCCTTCCCCTAACCTCTTAGAATAAAGCCCAGCAAAATTGAACATTTTAGCTGTAGCTAATTTACTATTCACTAAATTGTGACCCATGATACAGCTACATTCTGGGCCATATATATATATATATATATATATATATATATTTATTTATTTATAATTCACTTTGTTTTTATTATTTGTCCTTCCACTAGCCAGTAGACAGTTCCAATGGTGTCCATAGGTAAATTATCGCTATCGTCAGAAACTGGCTATTCTATCGGTTTTAATTCGAATTGTATTAATTCGAATTAAACCTGGCGAGAATGCAATTTCGAACTAACCACCGTTTTTTATGTGGTTTCAGTTGATTGTTCTCCGTGTCTTGATCTTCAATTTTGAGATAGTATTTATTATTGCCTTTTCCCATTTTTGCCGTGTTTGCTTTTTTATTTTATATATATTTATATATATATGTATACCTTTTTAATTATGATTTTTGTATACTCATCTTCCCCTCATCCCCTTTCCATTATAGTGATAAGTTACCTTCTATTTTTATCCTTAGTCTTGGTCTATAGTTACTGATTTGTAACAGATATGCTAGAGATGAGATTTTTGTACTTTCCGTAGTTTATGCATAGTTTTCGATTAAAATATTTCAATTTTTATTTATATATATATTTATATATATATATATATATATATATAGAGAGAGAGAGAGAGAGAGAGAGACACTTTCTTACAATGTGATCCCCCCCCCCCCCCCCATCGAATATTCAAAATATTTTTCCATAGCTGAAAATAAAATCTATCGATTAATTCCGCTGATCAGCAACCTCAAATATGACTAAACTATTTTTCCTCTAACTAATTTTTCGTATGGAGGGCCACAAAAACATAACATTTTAATCCTGGCCAGTTAGATTTTTTTTTAAATTTCCAATAATCAGACATACACATGACGAAGGCACACTCTGTGCTATATATATATATATATATTATTTCTGTCTATATTTACAGTGTAACATCCCTCCCCCCATCCCCAATTGAATGTTAGAAATCAAAATTCTTGTCTAGCTGAAAATTAAAACAGTTGAAATGTAAAGACTTTTAGAATTTGAGTGCTTTGAAAGTGAAATGGTCTCACTCAAAATTAAAAATTTTTGATCATAAGACAAGTTCTATTAGTAACTGTTCATGTCTTATCATCAAAATATAATATACTAAATTTCTCGGAATAACTATACCTCATTGCTAGATGAATAAGCAAAAGGTCAGGCATACAAACAGGAAGGACGAGAGGGGGCTGAAGTCAGCTCTGCTCTTTGAGGTGTAATCAATAAGTAATCGTGATTCTAGCTCTTTGGCTCTGCTCACAGGGAGGGGCCCAAGGTCTGCAGTCACTTTCCATGGGATTGCTGATGAAATATGTTCAGGAGTTCGTATAACGTATATTTTAATAAAAATCTCTATTAAAACAATACTTTATACTTAGATTAAGTATATTTCCATAACTCCTGAACACATTTTGAAGATTTTAAGACAGATGTCTATTTATCTACGAACAATGGTATCTTATGAGGACTGACGAGAAGAGGCTAAAATCCAGTCTGATTAGGGGGAGAGCCATAGGGCCCGCAATCACTTTTCATAGGACTGCAGCTGAAATGTGTTCAGGAGTTCGTATAACGTGTTTTTTCAATAAAATCTCAAATACGAAATATCTCGAAACTATATCTTAGATCTTGACAGACTGATACGTATATTTCTATAACTTCTGAACACATTTCGAAAACATTTAGAGCCCATCTGTTTTATATGTTCAAGAGTTGTTATAACGTGTTTTATCATCAAAATTTCGAATGCGAAATTTCTATGAAAAACCATACCTTGTACCCAAATTTTGATTGACTGATAAGTAACAGTGTACAAAAAGCTGTGTACACGATGTGTAGCATAGCACAAAAACTATTGAACATGTTGAGTGTAGCAATTGTTTAGTAGCGTAGGCAGGAAGAAAATTGGGGGAGGGGGGGGAGGCGTTTGCCAAATCTTATGTATTACATTTTTTCAAACATATTTTCTAACTTCTTAAAATTTTATATAAAAATAATTTGTATAAAAATTTGAAAACGAAGAATTAGGGGAATCTATTTAACCGGGGTCAGAAACTTAATCTTCATTCTTGCACCGTAAATTCACCACTGAGTAAAACGTTTAGGTGATGTAGTAATGACGTCAAATTGATGGCCTGATCAATCTGAAAATAAAAAAGCCTCTGATGACTTTCAGTGGAAATAATCGTATCAAGTTTCTTTCAATTTGTTCGAGAGATATCGTGTCTACAGACGGGCGTCTAGACAAAGTGGTTGATTTCTGGATGCACAAAACGCACAGATCCATCAATATTGAATGGTCTTTTTTTTTTTTTTTACTCCCTTTACATATATCATGTGTTGTATGGAAAATATATGAAAGGAACATCTATTTTTATATAATATGTTATTCCAAATAGATTGATTCTATTTATATGTTGCCAACTAGGAATGGTAATCCTTGAATCAGAGTCAAAATGTTTATCCCACAATCTAGAGTATAATTTATGAAATGATTTTTTCTTAGTTCTGAAATTATATCAAAAGCGTTGTAGTGAGCGATGTAATCAATGTAATAGATCCACCAAAAAAGTAGTAGATTATTTTTGAAGAAATTGCCGATATCATATAATATACAATTAAAATTAGTTTTAATTCAAATCAGAGATCCTCATGCAAAATTAAAGTAAAAATATCTGATGTGAGTAGCACATGACTTTCCTTATATAATGCAATGAATTTACTCTTTTTACAGTAAAAAAAACAATGTATAAGTTCCACGGTACTGTGTTTTTAACGTTGAATTGTACATTTGGCGATTTTACGAAAGGACAACATGCAAGACTATTTCAAATTACCCAATAAACTTATATTTCACGCAACTCTATACGTATAAACAATTATCAATATGGATATCATCCTCCATAAGCGATAGAGTCCATATATATTAAAATATTTTATTAATTAATACATCAATTAGGAGTCATTTTCATTAATTTAGCGTCATTTTTGCAATTTTGACGATATTTTCGTCAATTTGGCAACATTTAAAAAGTCAGCGAGTTTGAGATATTCCGACAAATACTTCCCAAAATTTTGCCAAACGCTACGAACGGAAAATTAGGTTTTTCTTATAGTAGATTCTTATATTCTTTCCAAGATATTGAATATTCGTCAATTAGTCGTCATTTTCATTGATTTAGCGTCATTTTAATCAATTTGGCGACATTTTCGTTAACTTGTTAATATATAGAAAAGTCGTCAAGTTGATGATATTCCGCTAACTTCGTTATCATAATCTCGCTAAGCATTACGGATGGAAAAATAAGTTATTCTTATAGCAAATAAATGACTATTGGCTTTCAAATAAAAAAGTATTACCCAAAGTATCTTTTCTCATGAATGGAACGAGCTAGATCCACGAGAATGATATCACCCAATTTATCACATGATATAATATATGAAAAGTGAACATATTTCACTATTTAATAATTTTTTGATAAATTTATTTGAAAAATGTGCAATATCTCGAGAACGGTTTATGCTAGTGTTCTAAAGTTTGTGTTAATTGTTTTCTAATGAAAAACTACATAAGAAATAACTATTTGCATAACACTTTATTAAAGGTTTTGATTTTTCAAAATTTCACTCGAAAATTTAGGGGAGTTCTGAACATTAGACTGCGTTTAAAAACAATAGGCTTCCAGTATTCACGGATTGTAATTTTTGTACTAAATTTCATTCGAATCGCTCCATTCGTTCGTGAGATATAGTCTCCATAGACTCATTGACACACGCAGACATAACCTCAAAAACGTCTGATTCGTGTTCAGGGATGCTTGAAACGTGCTCCCATCGAAAACTCGAAGTCGAATTTTCGACCTCTTCACAATACTTTTCATATATATTATACTTGTATATAAGAAAAGTAATATATGTTAAAATTTTATTTAATATTTCACTTACTAACTGTTTAGTTTGACTTATTAAATGATCAAAAGAAATTTAATGCTGAATATTATTTTATTTGATACTGTTGAAATTTAGAGATTGACTGCTAAAACTGATGAAATAGCACTGTATAGCAACATAAAATATATTCGCTAAACCTGCTGTCTTAAATAATCTGAAATTAAAAATATTTCGTTATTAGTTACAGCATAAACATTTGGTTGAATATATCAATCAGTTTCTGAGCAACCACACCAGCAAAGAACTTCTAGTCTGAAGAAGGAGGGTATTTTTTGCTTCTGAAACGATTGATATATTTAATCAACTATTTATGCTGTAACTAACGAATTAATTTTAATTTCAGACTACAGAAATACTTCTTTAATCGGTAAAAATATGTTCTTTTATGTATAAAGTTTGCTATGGGAAGAAATCTATTATGTTATTATCGTTAAAAATATACCAAAGGAATATGTTGATCCAATTCCTAGTACCGTAGGCTAGCGCAAGAATATACCCCCTTCCCCACCCCTACTGCAGAAAGCAGAGACACAAGTTCTCTGAAGTTGAAGAATTCCGTTTTGCGGGAGGGATGGAACAAAGCGAAAATGACTGGACTCTTCCTAGGCAAACTTCCACCTCTGTGCTTCATTCCATACCCATTACCTTCGGATGGAATGAACTCGTCGATGTATTACTGCTTTGGCGGTCTAGTGGGTTGCTATACCTTAGTTAAACACTTGGCGATTTATAAAACATAGTTACTCATTTTATTTCTAGATGGCGCCACCACACAATAAGCCAAAATTAGGAAAGATGCCTTCTTTGAAAATTAATTTAATATTTTTACTAACTATAAAGTGTGTTCTAATTGTATTAGAAGATTCAGAAAAGCGTATTTTACAAGCAAAGTAAATTTCAGACTTTCATATTCAGTATTTTTTTATTACTGCTCATTTTTATAAAATTGCATTGATGGTATAGGGAGTCAATGAGTGAGACTTCCCCTTAAGTGCCTTATGGTGGAAAATTCACCCCCCCCCCCATCGGGTAATTATGATTGAGTTCCGCAACTTCGATAGTGCATTTATGTAAGTTTTATATTTACTATATGAATATTTTTATATTTAAAAAGAAAAGTCTATCAGTATCCCAGAACAAATTAAGGATCAAGTAATTAACGATCAACACGCTAGTATACTTTTTAGACTGAAAATATTATATAATATTTCAGTCTTTTGAGTATGTTAGCTTGTAATTTTTTGTGCATTATGTTTTATAGTGAGACAATGCAATGTGTCTATTTTTTAATCTATTTTATGATTATTTGAATTATATATATAACTATGTTTATTTAAATTTACTTAAACTAATGAATATATTTATGTTGCAGATTAATGTATTTTTAAATCCTGATCATTTCTATAGTTTCAAAAATTATAAAAGTTCAGTCCTCAACATTTTGTTCCCCTCCCATTTAAAAAAAAAATCTGCCAAGCGAGCGATAACGCGCCAAATCTGGCAGACGCATCGTAGTTTAGTTGGTCCAATTCACGAGCTCTAGTGTCTATGCGACATCCCATGTTAAAAATGTTGCCATATGGTCCTATGGGGTGTGAACCTTCGGAATATAGTATTCTGTGCAAAGAACCTTATCGCTTATGACGCAGTCCTAGCCCCGGGCAGCAGTCTAGCCGTCTGGCGCTTAGAGACAGACGCTTGTAGCGTCTGGCTTGCCCGATAAAGTATCCAAGTCTACCTATAACCATGGGAAAACGAAACGCATTTAGTAACAGCTGACGTCGTTGTCACAAATGCGGAAGGAAGTGATGTTTTTGTACATCTTAATTATTCTTTAAAAATAAAAATGTTTGCAACGTTTAAAATTTAAGTGTACTACGTTTCCCTTTTGGGCCGTTCAGGGGTGTGAGCCCCCCGCGCCGCGGGTCTGCGGGTATACAGATCCGGGCCTAGCCCTGTCCCAATGCAAGAACCAACATTCATAAATTCGTATACTGAAAGACGAAATTCGATCCTGTACTGTAACTGTTCTCTATTCGATCTCCTTCTTTCCCCCTCCCTCACTGCAATTCTGGCTACGACTATAAACTATGCGGATATTTAAATGAATATTTCAATATCCTATACTACAAGTTTTCTATTCAATCGACGGTTCATTTATTCTTTTTCAAAGTATTCAGTGGGACCCGAGCCCTTTTAAATGAATATTTCAATATCCTATACCAATGGTTCCCAAACTGGGGTTCCCGGATCCCTAGGGGTCCGCGACGAGGTTTTAGGGGGTCCGCGAACAACACGCAGTATTTAACTAATAAATAGTTAGCTTTAAAAAAAAATTCATTGTTTTCCTCCATTCTTTTATTTATTTTATTTCTTAAATGAAATAATAATGAACTTTTTTTCTAAATAATTTTGAATTAAATACATTCATGAAATTAATTTCAAACTGATAGGTTATATCTTCTAACAGAATTAAATTGTTTTGAAGTAGGTTTCGTTTTGGCACAATGCCATGATTAACGGTGACGATACTCTGATGTAGCTGTGACGTCAAAGCACTTGTAACTTCAAGCAGTAATACTACTAGAGACCGGATGACGTCAGCTTTGAATAGAGGGAGGGGGCGTAGCGAACATCTCCTGCCTCTCCCTCACTGTTCACACTAAATTATGCTTGTTGTACATATCCAATGGAAACACGCTCTTGCAATATGGTTTTAAGGGGTCCGCGAATTTTTTTTTTTTCTCTGAGGGGGTCCGCGGACCGGAAAGTTTGGGAACCACTGTCCTATACTACAAGTTTTCTATTCAATTGATGGTTCATTTATTCTTTTTCAAAGTATTCAGTGGGACCCGAGCCCTCCCATTCGAGACTTTGTCAAAAGTATTCATTCATTCATGTTATCCGCCCTCAATGATGGGCGATCTTGTCCCAATGCAACAATCAGCATCCGTAGATTGGAAAACGAAATACAGAACTGTAAATGTCTTCTATTCGATCGTCGCCTGTCCCTCTATGAAATTCTGTCTACGTCTATAAAGTATGCAGATGTCCTACTACAAGTTTTTTGTTCAATCCATGGTCCTTTTATTTATTTCCAAAGTATTCATTAGGGAACGGGTGTTCCCACTAGAGTGGTGTCTGTTCCCGCTTATGGCCAGCCCTGTTCCAATGCAACGACCAGCAATGTAAATGATTCGATCTTCGGTTTTACCCGTCTCTGAAATTCTGGCTACGCCTATGAACTGTGCAGACATTTATAAACATTTCAATATCCGATATATTATCTTATATATACATATTTTCCTTTCAAACAATGGTCCTTTTATTCCTGTCCAAAGTATTCATTGTAACTGCTTTTCTGCGAATGGTACCAGTGGCGTAGGAAGGGACGATTGGGATCATGACACCTCCCCCGTTTGCTGTGCATTAGCTATCAATTGAATATTATAATTCCTGTTAAAAACAAAATCCATAACTCGAAATGACCGTCATTTGATAGCAATCTACCCCCCCCCCACACCATCCGTAAAATTCTGGCTACGATACATCCAACGAATTAGTATATACTAACTCGATGTATACAGTACAGACATGAATATTCTATAATTATCTAATAAGTTTTCCGGTCAATCCGTGGTTTTTATACCTTTTAAATGTGTTCATTAGCTTTTAAATATTTTATAACCCAATCGAAAATGTTTATTTTACTAAAGTTCGTTAAAACGGCGTTATATTTGTATTTTCCAAGTTTAAAGCATCCCTGAACACGAATCAAACGTATTTGAGGGGATGTCTCTCTGTGTGTGTGTCAATGATTCTGTGGAGACGATATCTCACGAACGTATATTCGAACGAAATTTAGTACAAAAATTACAATCTGTAAATACTAGAAACCTACAAATACTAGTTCTAGAAATTCCTATAATACTACAAATTCCTATAGTATACTAAGTGACGTTGTCAATCAAAATATTCTGTAAGTTAAAGAATATCTGCTCTCGCTATACAAATTATTTTCACTGGCAGATCTGAAGAATAAAACAACCTGGCCCCGTTTGTAAACAAATTTACAAAAAATATGAAATTGAATCAATATATGCAAAATAAAAGTGGTAAAATTGTATGGGACCCATACTACTTATATTGGCGAATAGAAGATATCTCTTGGATTAGTAGATTACAACTATAAATTGAAAATATCAATAAACCCGAATTCTTCAAAACTGAAAGCAGTAATTTCAATATATGCAAAATGAAAGCGCTAAAATTATGGGAAGATATATATACCCGTATTACTTATATTGTAATAGATTAGAAGATATGCTCGTGTGTTAGCATACGATTACCCGTATTACGTACAATATATGAGTTT
This sequence comes from Amaurobius ferox, assembly GCA_951213105.1. NCBI lineage: Eukaryota > Metazoa > Arthropoda > Arachnida > Araneae > Amaurobiidae > Amaurobius > Amaurobius ferox. The sequence continues at coordinate 16,064,245 of OX578147.1, forward strand.
CAATAATTTTTGCCAAAATATGACAGATGACGTATTAAATTGAAAATATCAATAATCCCCATGATCTTTACACCAGAAGGCCGTAATTGATTCCAATATATGCCAATATATGTCAAATTATATGCCAATACATGTATGTACTACTTATATTCTCGTAGATTAGAAGATATGCCCATGTATTTGTAGAAGATTACCCGTACTGCCTATGATATATAAGTTTCATAATTTTTGCCAAAATAAAACAATGGCGTAAAAACTTGAAAACATCAATAATAATACTGTTTAAACCTGAAGACCGTAATTAATATTATCCTGTCAAATATGCAATATCAATGAAATTTATTTTATATACATATCTTTATTATTTAAATCTGAAAAGATTTTAACAAGAAAGATCAAGCATGCTTAAAGCATTGATTATGAAACACTTTCCAACTTCAATGCAATTTTATTTAAACATGTCTAAAATGTGCAATACATTCCTCGGTAATATTTTAAAACTTATCACAATACTACATTAATTTATTATATTTAAAAACTTAAACCTTCATCGAAAAAAATGAACTTCATTCAAATAACGGCATTGAAATATAAATTGCCTGGTTTAAACATCTCTAAAATGCGATACATTCCTCGGTAATATTTTTAAAACTATCATACTACGATAATTTATTATATTTGAAAACTTCATCGAAAACAACTGAAATTCATTCAAATGACGTCATAGAAAAAATAACACGGCTGGATCTCTCTATAAAAACAGCATTTCATTCATAACATTTTCCCATTCATTTCATTCATCACAATACTATAATAATTTATTTTATTTAAAAATTGAGACCATGGAGCTACAAGTAATTAAACTTTATGCTTAAAACTTCATCGAAAAAAATCGTCCTTCTCTTTGTAAAATCAATTAATATTTCATTCATATCAGCTATGCAGACTCCATGGGCTACATAATTTTGTGTTAAAGAAATACAGCAATTCTAATATAACTCATTCTATATATTTTTCTGTTTACATTTTACGTAAGTGAAAAATAGGCTTCGTTGTAGAAATAATTAAATTTGGATGATCATTTGAACTCAAATATATTGTAATTGCGTTGTTTCAGTATGTAGATGTACAGAATTTAAGCAAAAATAGAGTGGTTTTAGGACGGATACAACACTCAATATGAATTAAAAAGAACTTTAAAAATCACGATTTTGAGACAAGATGGATGCCATATATAATTTCGAAGTGGGTCACGTGATCTTTTCATATGGTCACGTGATTTTTTCATATCATGGTCACGTGATCGCTTCATTTTAGAGGTGTTATTATTATTTTAATTTTAATTAAAAAAACTACTGAATATATTTCACTGAATTTTTTTTTTATATATTTTATGGAACAATTTGAATATTACCTAAAATTTTCGAAGTAATTTGTGAATTTTAAATCCGCTTAAAAAATGTTTGAAAAATTAGGTTCCATAGGGCTCAATTTATTTCATTTTTTCAACCCGGGTTCAATCCAAAACTAATTGGGTATATTATTCACTTATATTCCCATAGGTCCTACAAACCATCTGAACAACATACTAAAATTTCATTTTGATTAAGTCATTTTTACGGCAGTGATTGTGCTATCGGACAGACAGACAAGACAGACTGAATGAACAAAGTCATAAACACTTTTCAACTTTGTTGTAAAGTGTTATGATAAAATCGTCTGTACATAAACACATTCGATTTATATCGGTTTCTAATCTTACATGATATCATTTTCTTCAAATAAATTGGTGAAAAAATGTCGTCTGCATTATGCTATCTCTATGGAATTTTTAATTCTGCTTTTTAAATTAATATCTAGACAACCCCGGTCCTAGAAACTCGAAACATGTACTAAATTTTATGTGTCATTTTTTACTAAGTCTATCCCGAAAATTCCATCCAATTGGGTGCATCCGTTATCCCGTTATGATGAGACAAACATAAAGAAACTTAACATTCACAATTATGTGTAAATTCCTATGGTATTTGTCACGAACTTCTTTCTCTCTGTCCATGCCAAGAGAACTGTGAAGGAGGTTATTAACACTTTACAACAAAGTTGAAAAGTGTTTATGACTTTGTTCATTCTGTTTGTCTGTCTGTCCGTTAGCACGATAACTGCCGTAAAAATGACTTAATAAAAATGAAATTTTAGTATGTTGTTCAGACGGTCTGCACAAATTGCTTCGAAAATTTTAGGTAATATTCAAATTGTTCCATAAAATATATAAAAAAAAAATCAGCGAAATATATTCACATTCAGTAGTTTTTTAAATAAAAATTAAAATAATAATAACACCGCTTATATGAAGCGATCACGTGACCATAATATGAAAAGGTCACGTGACCCACTTCAAAATGATATATGGCATCCATCTTGTGTCAAAATCGGGATTTTTAAAGTTCTTTTTAATTCATATCCGTCCTAAAACCACTTTATTTTTGCCTTAATTCTGTGCATCTACATACTGAAACAACAATATATTGTCAAATATATTACATACTGAAACAACGCAATTACAATATATTTGAGTTTAAATGCTCATCCAAATATGATTATTTCTACTATTAAGCCTATTTTTCACCTATGTAAAATGTAAACAGCAAAATATGTAGAATGAGTTGTATTAGAATCGCTGTAATTCTTTAACACAAAATCATTTAGTTCATGGAGTCTGCGTAGCTGATATGAATGAAAAATTCATTGATTTTACAAAGAGAAGGACGATTTTTTTCGAAGAAGTTTTACGCATAGAGTTTAATTACGTGTAGCTCCATGGTCTCAATTTTTAAATAAAATAAATTATTATAGTATTGTGATGAATGAAATGAATGGGAAAATGTTATGAATGAAATGCTGTTTTTATAGAGAGATCCAGCTGTGTTATTTTTTCTATGACGTCATTTGAATGACTTTCAGTTGTTTTCGATGAAGTTTTCAAATATAATAAATTATCGTAGTAATATGATAATTCTAAAATTATTGCCGAAGAATGTATCACATTTTAGAGATTTTTTTTTTTTTTTCAAATGGCCAGGCACTTTTGACTTTCGTCATTCGCCTATATTACAGCGGCCAGAGTGTGAACCAGTTAGCCGTCCATTGACGTTGCCCCAGGCGCACCAGAGGGGGGCGGATCACATTGCGCCCACAACACAAACATCCATGCCTTACGTGGGGCTCGAACCCACAACGTGGCGGTCGAGCGATTGCTACGGAAACGCTTGCCTTTGACCGCTCGACAACCACGTCGGCTTTTAGAGATGTTTAAACCAGGCAATTTATATTTCAATGCCGTCATTTGAATGAAGTTCTTTTTTTTCGATGAAGGTATAAGTTTTTAAATATAATAAATTAATGTAATATTGTGATAAGTTTTAAAATATTACCGAGGAATGCATTGCATTTTAGATATGTTTAAATAAAATTGCATTGAAGTTGGAAAGTGTTTCATAATCAATGCTTTAAGCATGATTGATCTCTCTTGTTTTCGGTGGGCCCCGCAATTTGATACTGCCGGAGATCAGGTAGCGAAAACTGGAAGGGAGGGGGACAGCCGCTGAAGAACGAGGGACTTGTTTTCTGGACTATCATCTGAAAGGACAATTGGGACTGGCGGAGTTCCAAGTATTATGGTGTAGAAATCGAATAATTAAGAATATGTAAATTTGTAAATATTTAGGTGCAATAAATGTGTTCGTGGGATTATAAGAAAGTTTGTTGAATAATGAGAGATGAAAGAACCATCGAGCTGGCTCAAGGCGATTAGCATTAAAAATAGAGGCCAGTTCGTAACAGTATTATAAATGACTTTGTTATTCAAAATATTCTATTAAAATATTTAACTTAATTCTTCTAAAAAATGTATAAGAATCTATGGGCTCCATATGCAAAATTATTTTCACAGATAGATCTGAAGAATAAAGCACCGTAGTCCAGTTTGTAAGCAAATTCAGAAAAAATATTTTTTAATTCTCACTAAACGACAGAGATTATCTAGAAAATCGTAACTTAATTATGCAAAATATTGAATTTTAATCGATTCCGTGGCATTTTGATGAATTTAGCACCATTTTATCAATTTGGTAACATTTTCGTCAATTTAGCGACATTTTAAAAAATAACCAACTTTATCGCCAACTGGGACTGTAGAACTGACAGTCCTACTTGGCGACAAATTAACGAAACATCATCATAATACTATTCCCTAACAAAACACAATTAATTTCTTACATTTAGTGCAATTTCATCAATTTCAAGATATTATTTTGGATTTACAAACATTTTTATCAATTTGGCGACATTTTAAAAATTCGCTAAATGTGTTACTAAGTAGGACGGTTGTACTGACAGACAAATGCTACCAAAACATCATTTCAGTACCCTCTTCTAACAAATCAAAATTAATTTCATTGATTTAGCGTCGTTTATTTCAACTTGTCGACAATTCCGTCAATTTGGCAACGTCTAAGAAAAGTTGCCAAGTTACCGATATTCCTCCAAATTCGTAGACCTGAAGAATAAAATATCCTGATCCCGTTTGTATATACTAAATGGTAACACATTGTATTAGAAGATATACCCGTTTTGCTCTTATTCTGGTTTCAACAATCGACTAAATGAGTTTATTGATTAAACGCATATTATAAGTTTGAAAACTCTTTACCAAAATAAATTAAAGTCATGTACGCAGTCCGTAATTAATATAATAAAAAAAAATCTGATGTGGACAACACATGACTTTCCTTATATAATGCAATGAATTTACTAGTTTTACAGTAAAAAAATAATGTATAAGAACCACGCCTCTGTATTTTTATCGTTGAATTGCACATTTGGCGATTTTCCTGATGACAACATCTAAAACTATTTCAAAATACTCCATTACCTTTTTCAAAATACTCCATTACCTTTTTCAAAATACTCAATTACCTTTTTCAAAATACTTAATTACCTTATACTTCGCGCAACTCTAAATAAACAGTCATCAATATTGATAGCATCCTCAGTAAGCGATATAGTCCATATATTAAAATACTTTAATAATTACGTCATCAATTAGGCGTCATTTTCATTAATTTACTGTCATTTTTGCAATTTTGACGATATTTTTGTCAATCTGGGGCGAAATATAACCAAGTTGGAAATACTTTGCTATATTGTTCGCTGAGTTTGCCAAATGCATCACCAAGTGTTACAAGCAAACGGAGAGAAGAATATTTCATATAGTATACTAGAAGGTATGCCCGTCATATGACTGAAATCAGAATTCGGAGGCATTACTTCCCATTTGGCGTCATTTCTATTAATTTGGCGACATTTTTGTCATTTTAGCAACATTTAAAATAGTCGCCAAGTTGGCGACATCCCTCTAAATTTCTCGCCAAACATTACGGACGGATGGAGAAATGTGTTATTCTTATTGTCTACGCTTATGGTCTTTCCAAGATACTGAACTTTCATCATCTAATCGTCATTTTTATTAATTTGGCGACATTTTCGTTAATTTTGCAACATTTAAAAAGTCGCCAATTTGGCGACATTCCGCCAAAATCTCGCCCAGCGTTATGGACGGAGATATAAGTTATTCTTGTAGCAGATAAATGACTATTAGCGTCCAAATACAAAAGTATTACCTAACGTATCTTTTCACATGAATGGAACTAGCTAGATCCATGAGAATGATGTCACCAAATTTATCGCATAATATTACTTATATAAAGTGAACATATTTCACAATAGGTAATATATATATATATATTATATGATTTTTTGATAATTTTTTTGAAAAATGTGCAATATCTCAAGAACAATTTATGCTAGCGTTCTAAAATTTATCGCAATCGTTTTCTAATGAAAAATAAGAAATAACTATTTGCGTAACTTTATTAAATGTTTTAATTTTTTGTTGATTTTCAAAATTTCACTCGAAAATTTAGGGGGGGTTCGAAACAATTCGATTGCATATAAAAACAATAATCTTCTAGTATTCATATATTGTAATTTTTGTACCAAATTTCGTTTGAATCGGTCCATTTGTTCGTCAGTTACCGTTTCCACAGACTCTATGACACACATACACATACTTTCACACACACAGAGACATCGTCTCAAATACGTCTGATTCGTCTTCAGGGATGCTTTAAACGTGCTCTCCCGTCGAAAATTCGATTTCGAATTATCGACCACAGTACTTTCCTTATACATTATCTTTAAATAAGGAAAAAATCAAACCGTTCATTTATAAGATATATTTTTATGTCCATTTATCATTATTATACTATTCAAATTGAAAAAATAATAATAAAAATTAACAAACACATTTGATTTAATTGCATTGCTGAGCAATATGATATGAAAAAGAATCTTCCTCATAATATGCTGATAATTAAATAACCATTTTGATTTCTTAATACTTTTCATTGCTGAGTAAGAGCCTGTGAAAAATAAAGCATGGTGATAGAATTTCCATTTCAATTAATGTTTCAAACCTGCATCTTTCAAAAGTGACTAATAAGCGCAATAAATTCCAACCAAAACTCTGATATAATTTTCTTCAAATAAGTTGGCGAAAAAAATATCATCTGCATAATGCTATCTCTATGGAAGGTTTAATTGTTCGTTTTATTACTATTTCGACAACCCCTGGTCTTGGAAACTCGAAACATTGACTACATTTTAAGTGGCGCTATTTCAAGGCTATCCAAAAATTTTCATTAAATTCGGTGCAGCTGTTTACCCGTGATGATGAGACAGACATATTTCCAATTTTATTTATTTATACAATAAATTTCTTATCATTATTCTCGTGGATCTTACTCGTTCATTCCTGAGAGGAGATACTTTGGGTAATAGTTTTGTATCTGGACGCCATTAGTCTTTTATCTACTATAAGAATTACCTATTTCTACTTCCATATGTCTTGGCGAAATCGCCAACCTGGCGAGTTTTTTTACATGATACAAAATTGATGAAAATGTCGCCAAATTGATAAAAATGACTCGAAAACAATGGTAATGACGACTAATTGGTGAAAATTCAATATCTTGAAAATAAAATAAGAATCTACTTAAGAAAAGATACTTTGGGTAATAGTTTTGTATATGGGCGTCAGTGGTCGTTTTGTATAAGAATAACTTATTTCTCCGTCCATAACGCTTGTCGAAATTCCGGCGTCGAATTTGGTGAAATATCCCTAACTTTACAAATTTCTTAAATGTTACCAAATTGACAGAAATGTCGCCAAATTGATAAAAATGACAACAAATTGTTGAAAATTGAATATCTTGGGAAGAATATAACAAACGACTATACGAATTACCCATTTCTCCATCCATCCATAATACTTTTAGAAAGAATTGGCGAAATGCCGCTAACTTGGTAACATTTTAAATATTGCTAGATTGGAGAAAATGTCGCCAAATTGATAAAAATGTAACCAAATTGATAAAAATGACCCTAAATAAGAGGTATTGTTATGCAAACTTTTAATTCCTTCATATTACGGGCATACATTTTAGTTGTAAGAAATGCACTTCTCTACGTTTGTTTGTAACGTTTAACGATACATATAGCGAACTTGGCTAATAATCTAGCGAAATATTGCTAACTTGGCAATATTTAGCTCCAGGTTGGCGAAAATATCGTCAAAAATGCAAAAATGGCTTTAAGTTAATGAAAATAATTCCAAATTGATTAATTGCTTATTCAAATATTCAATTATATAGAGTATATTGCTTATTGAGGATGCTATCTATACTAATAATTGTTAATTTAGAGTTGTGCGAAATGTAAGTTAATCCCGTACGAAATATCTTTACACGTTATCTTCCGAAATAGCGCCAAATGTACAATTCACCCTTACAAACACTGTTCCGTAGAATCTCTTCATCATTTTTTCACATTGAAAGAAGTAAATTTATTGCATTCTATAAGGAAAGTCATGTGCTGTCCACATTAGATTTTTACTTTCCTTATACAATAATGTATAAGGAAAGTATTGTAACGGGGTCGAAAATTCGAATTCGAGTTTTCGACGGGAGAGCACGTTTCAAGCATCCCTGATCACGAATCGAACATTTTTGAAGTGATGTCTATCTGTGTGTGTGTGTGTGAAAGTATGTATATGTGTGTGTGTGTGTCAGTGAATCTGTGGAGACGATAACTGACGAACGAATGGACCGATTCAAACGAAATTTGGTACAAAAATTACAATCTGTAAACACTGGAAGCCCATTGTCTTTATACGCAATCGAATGTTCAGAACCCCCCTAATTTTCGAGTGAAATTTTGAAAAAATCGTCAAAAAATCAAAACTTCTAATAAAGTTACGCAAATAGACATGTTTTATGTAATTTTTCATTAGAAAACGATTGACATAAATTTTAGAACGCTAACATGAACCGTTCTCGAGATATTGCACATTTTTCAAAACAATTATCAAAAAGTCATATAAAATTAAAAAAAATATTTCCTATTGAGAAACATGTTCACTTTTCATATGTAATACCATGCAATAAATTTGGTGACATCATTCTCGTGGATCTAGCTAGTTCCATTCATGAAAAAATTCTGTATTTGAACGCCAATAATCATTTATCTGCTGTAAGAATAACTTATTTCTCCGTCATAACGCTTGGCGAGATTTTGGCGACGAATTTGGTGGAATGTCGCCAACTTAGCGACTTTTTTAAATGTTGCTAAATTAACGAAAAATTCGCCAAATGAATAAAAATGACGCGAAATCAATGAAAATGACGACTCATTGACGAAAATTCAATATCTTGGAAATAATATAAATATCTACTATAAGAATAATCTTTTTTTCTTTACTGTAAGGAGTAAATTCATTGCATTATATAAGGAAATCCATGTGCTGTCCACATTAGATTTTTTAATATATAAACAGCAACAAAAGAGATAAGAAATGCATTAAAATCGGAAATTTTCCTCGGATTTCAATTATTGTACGCCTGAATATGATTACTTATATAGATAGCCAGAAGTATTTAAAATGCTTTATTTTCATTTTCGCTTTAAGAATTTTACAATTTTCTAATATTTAATGCACTCCTTAAAATTGGGAATCTATTTTGGGAGAAAAACTAGTATATGATATGTTCATGCTAAATATACTATTTTAGTTTGGTAAAAATCATCTTTACATACTTAATTTGGAACTGTTGAATAGCTTTACATTAAATGGTGTTGTTGTTGAGACCCAGACCTTCCGACCTACCAGAAAGGTGTAAAGTAACCGTTTGGACGGCCAGGAAGTGCCACCCAATTTAGACCGGAACCCAGTGGGGGAGGCATCGACAGGGACCGTACCCTCCTCCCCCTATCACCACCCTCTCGGAAAAACTTACGGACTCGCATGTTTAACGTGATCGTACTCCGCAAGAACACGGCGGCAGTTGTGGCAGCGTGCAAACCACTTTATGTGAAATATCAGTTAGCACGAACTGCAGGCTAGGCACTATCAGTGTGACTCAATTCGATTATTCAATTACTTTTCGAGTACTTATTTTTACTTTCCCTGCAATACATGGTAATGTATAGGGAAAATATTGGAATCATGCCGAAAATCACAACTCGAGTTTTCGACGGATCTACACGTTTCGAGACCTCTAGAATACGAAAAACCTGACGAGTGTGTGTGTGTCTGTGCAGATATTGTATCCACTCTAAGTAAAAAACTAATAGACTGAATTTAACAAAATTTGGTAGGTAAGTCACTTGTGGGCGAGTCTGGTGCTGATTAGTTTTGGGTACAATTTGGAATTAAAGAACCCGCCTTTTTTTTGCGAAATGGCCCGCAAAAGCTTGTATTCACTCTAACTGAAAAACTACTGGACCGAATTTCACAAAATTCAGTAGATGAGTCACTTGTGGATTACTCTGGTGCTGATTAGATTTTGGTACGATTCAGAAAAAAATAACCTGCCTTTTTTTGCAAAATGGCCCGCAAAAATCGTCAAAATCTAAACTAAAGAATTGGGTATACTCAAATATATCCATTAAATGCTCGTTTAATACGTAATTTTTAACGACGAAAAGAATAAGACTAATCCCATTACACTAGGACTAGCCGTTCTCGGGATATTTTAGTTTTTTGTACTTTCCCTACGCCACCTTTGAAAATTAGCCCGGTTACCGAATGAGAACGAACATTGAATTAAAAGTGAAATAAATTTAATTAAAATAAAGAGAACGTTAATATAAGTCTGCAGGGAAAGTCATGTGCTGCCCACATCAGATTTTTACTTTCCTTACTTTCCTTGCATGGTAATGTATAGGGAAAGTATTGGAATCATACCAAAAATCACAACTCGAGTTTTCGACGGGTCTACACGTTTTGAGACCTCTAAAATACAAAAAAACTATTCTTAGCGTAACGTATGTGTATGTGTCTGTGTGTCTGCCTGTCTGACTGCCTGTCTGACTGTCTGTGCAATGTATGTATCCATTCTAACTAACAAACTAATGGACCGAATTTCATAAAATTTGGTATGTAAGTCACTTGGGTGAGACCCTGGTGCTGATTAGTTTTTGGTACGATTCGTAAAAACAGAACCCGCCTTTTTTTGCGAAATGGCCCGTAAAAGGCCCACTCTAGCTAAAATACTAATTGAACAAATTTTACAAAATTTGGTAGATAAGTTACTTGTGGACACTCTGGTGCTGATTAGATTTTAGTACGATTCGGAAAGAAGCAACCTGCCTTTTTTTACGAAATGGCCTGCAAAAATCGCCAAAATTTAAAAAATAAAATAAAAAAGATTACGTATGCTGAAATGTATTAATTTAATTCTTGTTTTATACGCAATTTTTAACGAGGAAAAGAATATAAGAAACTCCATTATACTTTAGGACTAACCCTTCTTAAGATATTTGAGATTTCTTGCATTTTTGTTACGCCGCTATCCGAAAAATGCCCAATTACCAAACAAAAACAAAAATTGAATTAAAAATGCACATTTAGTGTTATTTGGTGCAATTAAACTCAATCTAATGAATTATTAAAGAAATAAGGGAAATATATCCCTGCAATACATGGTTATGTATAGGGAAAGTATTGGAATCATGCTGAAAATCGCAACTCGAGTTTTCGACGGATCTACACATGTCGAGACCTCTAGAATACGAAAACACTATTTTTAGCGTGACGTCTGTGTGTGTGTGTCTGTCTGTGCAGATTTTTTATCCACTCTAACTGAAAAACTGATGGACAGAATTTCATAAAATTTAGTAGGTAAGTCACTTGTGGACGAATCTGGTGTTGATTAGTTTTGGGTACGATTCGGGATAAAAGAACCCGTCTTTTTTTTTCTTTTTTTTTTGCGAAATGTCCCGCAAAAGCCTGTATCTACTCTAGCTGGAAAACTAATGAACCGAATTTCACAATATTCGGTAAATAAGTCGCTTGTGGGTCACCCTGGTGCTGATTAGATTTTGTTACGATTCTGAAAAAAATAACCTGCCTTTTTTTTTTTTTTTTTTTTTTTTTTTTTTTTTTTGCAAAATGGCCTGCAAAAATCGTCAAAATCTAAAATAAAAAACTACGTATGCTCAAATATATTCATTAAATGCTTGTTTAATATGTAATTTTTAACGAATAAAAGAATAAGACCAATCCCATTACACTAAAACTAACAGTTCTCGAGATATTTCATTTTTTTTTTTTTTTCTACGTCACCTTTGAAAATAAGTCCAGTTACCAAATGAGAACGAAAATTGAATTAAAAGTGAATTACATTTTATTAAAATAAAGAGAACGTGGATATAAATAAGTCTGCAGGGAAAGTCATGTGCTGCCCACATTAGATTTTTTTCTTTTGCAAGATATTTTTTTAAGAGTATTTTTGGTGCAAATGATCCCAATTATAGCATGTTACCTTTCTATTATAAGGGCTTGGAAAAATTTTTCGATTGACACAAAGTTTGACAATGCCTAATCGCCCCATGAACCCTAAAAATGTATCACTGCTATTTTTCACTATTGTAATTGAAACTGTGAAGTTTCATGAGCATTGGGCAATCTCTTTTATGCATAATTACGTCAAATTTTGTCCTAGCTGCATGTTAAGGAAATATGAAATTTCGAATTTCGAACTTAAAATCTAGTTCTATATTTTTCAATAAAGCCGGATATAAGTTTTTCAATAAAGCCGAATATAAAGTTTCGTGAAACTCCATTAATACACTACGTGACAGTGAAAATGAGACACCGAGAAGGATTGGGCAGAAAAATATACAAATTGCAGAGTAGACGCAGCTCACCGAGTTATGTATATGATGCGAAATGCGCAGCTGTCCCACACACATTGAGGGAGTTATAAGGGAAGAAACCTGCAGAATCGGCAATAGTCGGACCCCTCTGTCTGCCAAGGAAATCATTTTGCATTTTTTTTGTCTCAGAGGAAACGTGTAGTATCAGAGAATACCAGGCCGCCGCCAACCGAGGCAGTTCCAGCAGGCAGACAAACAATTTCACGAGGAGTACGGTGATCGAACTCAAAAGGGCAGGTTGATCTATACGTCAAATCTCAGCGGCCAGCCACCTACACGCGTCCACGGTGCACCGGCTGTGGCGAAGATGGTTGGAATAAGGGAATAAGAGAAAGCTCCACGTAAGAGGGGTGCCGGTACTGCTAAAGCGACGTCAGCACGAGTAGACCGACGCACCCGCCGGTAAGCGTTGGCTGCCCCGCAGGCAACTTTCGTCGCCCTTTTGCACCAAGTGCAGGACATCCTTGATGCTCCCGTACCAGCAAGCATCATTATCCGCCGACTGGTTGCCGGAGACCTCCACTCATGACTCCCGTTAAGAAGAGTGCCATTGACCCAACAGCACAGACGCCTCTTTTTGGTAATAGTCTTGTAATGGTTACAGGACAGAGCGACGTGGACTGCGGAATGTCACAGGGTCGTGTTCTCTGACGAGTCACGCTTCTGTTTTAGCAATGACGATCATCGTGTACGAGTCTGGCGCCAAAGTGGTGACATTTCCAATCTGACTACATCTGTTGAACACCACACCTCGCGACAATGCAACATCATAGTTTGGGGCGCCATCGCCTACGATGGCAGGTCACCTCTGGTCCATATTGAGGGCAGTATGATAGCCCAACGATACGTGGATGACGTGCTGCGGCCGGTGAAACTACTCTTCCGTCAGGAGGTACCCAATGCAATTTACCAGCAAGATAAATCCCGACCACACACGGCACGCATCAGCCAACATGTCCTGCAAGGTACCCATGTGCTTCCCTGGCCACCAGTCTCCTCTGATCTCTCACCAATCAAACACGTCTGGAACGAGATTGGACGTCGCAAGACGAACTCTGGCAAATGGTTGACAGGGAATGGGCAGCCATCCCTCAGGACACCATCCGCGCGCTCATTAACTCTGTACCTAGACGGATATCACACTAAAAAAGCCAGACGGATATCACACTAAAAACAGTCAAAACGTGTTCAGGAGGTTTTAAAACATATATTAGCATCAAAAGTTTGAAATCGAAAATTTTCATGAAAACAATACTTTCGTTATACTGTATTCCATAGTATGAGAAAGTAAACATTTTCGATTTCGAGATTTTAATGCCATTAAATGCTTCAGGGCCTTCTGAATACGTTTTGACTATTTATGGAATGATGTTCGCCTGTCTGTCTGTGGTTGATTTCTTGTGTATCGGCCACAAATATTAATGGATTTTCACAAAACTGTGTATTTGGAATTGATTACGACAGACCCAGAACTATATCGGATCTTTTATTAAATTTGGAACTGCTTTAAAATTGAATTTCTTTTAATTTGAGGGAGAAATTCGAAATTTTATATTTTCTTAGCATGGCAGCATAGAACAAAATTTGACATAATTATGCATAAAAGGGTTTATTTATGACTCAATAATCACGAAACTTAATAGTATCAGTTATTGTAGTGAAAAATAGCCGTGATACAATTTTCGTGTTCGTAACCGTAACTCGGGTGGGGGGTGGGGGCAAGTTACACCGAACTTGGTAACAATCCTAGTAACAGATTTTTTCAAACCCTTTAAAATGAAGTTTAGAATGTTATAATTGTGATTATTTAGAACAGCGATACAGATTTTTTTTATTTTTATTATTTTTTTTCTTGTAAAATATGCGAAAACACGCTAAAAATGGATGACCCGTATGAGAAAGTCGAGTTGAGAAACACTCCAGTTAGTTCATTTGTAACACTTTACAACATAGTTGAAAAGTGTTTATGACTTTGTTCATTCTGTCTGTCTGTCTGTCCGTTAGCACGATAACTGCCATAAAAATGGCTTTATCATAAGGAAATTTTAGTATGTTGTTCAGACGGTTTGTGGGACCAATGGGAATATGAATGAATGATATGACTCAATTAGTTTTGAACTGAACCCGGGTTGAAAAAATGAAATACATTGAACTCTATGGGACCTAATTTTTCAAACATTTTTTAAGCGAATTTGAAATTCTCAAATTGCTTCGAAAGTTTTAGGAAGTATTCAAACTATCCCATAAAAAATATGATAAAAAATTTCAGCAAAATATATTCGGTAGTTTTGTAAATAAAAATTAAAATAATAATTTCACCCATATTATATGAAGAGATGACGTGATCCACTTCAAAATAAAATATGGCATCCATCTTGTGTCAAAATCGTGATTTTTAAAATTCTTTTTTATTTATATTTAGTGTTGTATCCATCTTAAAACCGCTTTATTTTTGTTTAATTTCTATACATCTATATTTTGAAACAACACAATTATAATGTATTTGAGTTTAAGTGATCAATGCCATCCATCTTGTCGAAAGCCCAGACCATCCGACTCGTCCAAGGACTTAGAGCAACTTAATGAATGGCCGGGCCATCCATCTTGTGTCAAAATTGTGATTTTTAATGTTCTTTTTAATTGATATTTAGTGTTGTATCTGTCCTAAAACCGCTGTATTTTTGCTTACATTTTGTGAATCTATACTCTGAAACAACGCAATTACAATATATTTGAGTTTAAATGATCATCAAACTTTGATTATTTCTACAACGAAGTCAAATTTTCACTTATGAAGAATGTAAAGAAATAAAGATGTAGGATGAGTTGTATAAGAATTGCTGCATTTCTTTAACGCAAAATTATCTGGCTCTAGAGTCTGAAAAATAGCTGATATGAATGAAATATTCATTGATTTTATATAGAGAAAGAGATTATATTTTTGGATGAAGCTTTAAGCATAGGGTTAAATTACTTGTACCTTCATGGTTTTAAGATTTAAAATAAAATAAATTATTGCAGTATTGTGATGAATGAAAGGAATGGAATAAAAGTGTATGAATGAAATATTTACAGCTTTTACATAGAGAGCCGGGCGATTTATGTTTCAATGGTGTCATTTGAATAAAGTTCAGTTTTTCGATAAAGTTTTAAGTTTTCAAATATAATAAATTATTGTAGTATTGTGATAATTTAAAAAATATTACCGCTGAATGTATCGCATTTTGAACATGTTAAAACCAGGCAATTTATATTTCAATGACGTAGTTTGAATAAAGTTCATTTCTTTCGATGCAGTTTTAAATTTTCAAATATAATAAATTAATGTAGTATTGTGGTAATTTTAAAAATATTACCGATGAATGTAACGCATTTTAGGGATGTTTAAATAAAATTGTATTGCAGTTGGAAAGTGGTTCATAATCAATGCTTTATCTGTGTATGATTAATATTTTCTTGTTAAACTGATGGATCTACCCGCTTGTAGTTCTTGCCATAGCTAAATTGAATATTTGATTACATATACAACATACAATATATATATGTTACATTATGAGATACATTTAACATCATTCTCGTGGATCTAGTTCGTAACGTTCACGAGACAAGATACTTGTAAGATAGGATACTTCAGTAATATTTTTGTAATTTGACACCTACCAATTTACAAACAGTCTTTCATATATAAAATACAGGGTTTCCCAAAAAGATTGAAACACACTTTAATTCTTTACCTGTTGGAGATAAGTGGGCAATGTAAATTGCAAAAATGTTGAAAGTAGGGTAGTAAATAAAACTACATTAATGAAATAGTCCTCCCATTCATTTTCAAAACGTTACACTTTTAAATTTTTTATACGACCTCCTTAGACAAAATGGGTCAATCAGAAAATATTTATTTTTGATGCAACAAGATCATTAAAAAAACCCGCATATCTCTATCTTTTAAAATTAACTGAATTATGATAAAGGAAAATATCTGACATAGGCCACTTTTCCGTACCTTGTGAAAGGCTGTTTCATCAGTGAAAATAGGGTATATAAACAAATTGAGGATGCAAATTGTTTAGATCAAAAATACGTTAATAGGTGTCAAAATTTTTATCACAAATGCAACTAAATAAAGCATTATACAGACAGAGGTCATATAAAGTAGTGGTGCTCACTACGCGGTTGGGTATCCTATGTATTATCCTTCCAGTTTTATCTTTTTTGTGATATGTCACAAATTTACACTTCTAATTTGTTATAAGCTCCCCATTCACAATGTTCAATTTTCAATTAAATATAACTCTCTCAATTTTAAAGATACAGGTATGCAGGTTTTTTTAATGACCAAGTTGCATTAAAAATAAAAAAAATTCTGATTGACCAAATTTGTCTAAGGGGGTAGTATAAAAATTTAAAAAGTGTAACTTTTTGAAAATGAATGGTTGGACTATTTCATTAACGCAGTCTTTTTTTCTACCTTACTTTCAACATTTTTGCAATTTGCATTGTCCACTTATCTCCAACAGGTAAAAAATTAAAGCGCGTTTCAATCTTTTTGGGTCACCCTGTATGCCCTTCTCTTCGTTTATATGTAACGCTTAGCAGTACATTTGGAAAAATTGCTGACTTATTAAATAAGATATCGCCATCTTGGCGATATCTTGCTTACCGTACAGTGCTCTGTACAGCACTGTACTGTGCTCTGATACAAATTCAATATCTGTTTGATTCGATGCCACATCGTATAGAAACACTTATTGCAGCGGGTGCTGGCTTCACCAAATACTGATTTTTGACATGTAATATTGTTTTTGCTTTGTAAATGTAATCGTTTATTTGTATCAATACAGGTCGTTTGTGGAATGCATTTCATTCAATTCTGATGTTTCTTCCATGGTGTTGCAATTTTTACAAAGAGTTTAATTAGACTTTGAACTGGGTTCTTGGATTTCGAAATGTAAGCTTCAACTTTCTAGTCAAATATTTTTTGAGTGAAAATGAAATTTTAAAAAATACAATTTAAAAATTAACAATTGCAATAAAAGATAGACAAGCAGTTTAAAAATTTAAAAAATCTGATGTGGGCAGCACATGACATTCCCTGCAGACTCAAATTCATTTTTTCTTTAATTCTTTAATAATTCATTAAATTGAGTTTAATTGCACAAAATAACACTAAATTTGCATTTTAAATTCAATTTCTATTTTTATTTGGTAAATGGACATTTTTCCAAAGGCGGAGTAACAAAAATGCGAAAAATCTCAAATCTCGAGAACGGCTGATCTTGGAGTAATGGAGTTGGACTTATTCTTTTTATAGTAAAAAATTACGTATAAAACAAGCATTTAATTGATATATTTGAACATACGTATTCCTTTTTTAGAGTTTGGCTATTTTTGAGGAGCATTTCGTAAAAAAGGCAGGTTGTTCTTTTGCGAATGGTACCAAAATCTAATCAGCACCAGAGTATCCCACAAGTAACTTATCTACCAAATTCTGTGAAATTTGGTCTATTAGTATTTCAGCGAGAGTAGATACATGAGATTTGTGGACCATTTCGCAAAAAAAGGCGGGTTCTTTTTTTTCCGAATTGTACCAAAAACTAATCAGCACCAGAGTGACACCCAAGTGACTTACGAAATTTTATGAAATTCGATCCATTAGTTTTTGAGTTAGAGTGGATACATACATTGCACAGACACATACACAGACGTCACGCTAAAAATTGTATTTTCATAATAGAGGTCCCAAAATCCGTCAAAATCTCGAGTTGCAATTTTCGGCATGATTCCAATACCTTCCCTATACATTGCCATATATTGCAAGGGAAGTAATAAAAAAACGTCGAACTTCACTTCGAAGTAAGCTAGGAGTAAAAATTAATTTTAAAGTAAACGTCATTGGGAAGTAGCGAAGGCTTGTCACACTGATCCCTATCAATGGTGTCACCCCTCCCATCTTCTAACCGTGGATAGAGCTACTTCAGATTTTGGATAAAATAAAGTTCTAATAGAAAAAGAGCTTGACTGTTTTGGCCATAGCAGATTTAGTAAATAGAACAGATCACCTTGTAATTTAAAAACAGATGAAATAAAATAAACTGAAAAATGCAGCTTAATTTGTGTAATAGCTTCTAACAACTGGAGTTGGTAAATACGTAGTTTATAGTATCGACTACAGTCAAAACCTAACGCAGACGAATTTCCAATCCCCCCTGCCCCCCCTCCGCCGAGGCGGAGAAAAATTACTCTCACTCCCTCAAACAACACTCTGACTTAAAAACATAATCTTCGTACACTATTTTTTCTCCCTGTAATGGTGTTTGTCATTACACCAGGCAATTTTTATTGCCGAACTTCAGCAATCCTTCTCGTCAATCATACTTTAGGCTCCTCCTCTTTAATGCCACCGACTTCATTCCAGGAATCATTCTTTAATATCCCCCCCGACGTATAATTTGGATCTTTTGTATCGCACAGGTGTTTGTAATTTGGTAGAAGTTCTATCAATGTTTTTCCCATCTCCAGATTCCAACGATGCTTGCAGTTGGCCTCGCCATCTTGAATGCAAATGAGGGAGTGATAAAGACGGAGCGGAGTGATGTCCATTTTTATCGTCCTCTGTGATTGGTTCGCTCTCAGAAATCGAGAAATTTTTACTGCTGAGTTCGAAAAGATTGCGGCAATTCGGCGGCAAGCTTTCTTCCCATTGAAATGCGTGGTGCTGCTGAAAAATTGCAGGAAAGAATTGCTCCGTGAAGTAACACCTCAAACGAAACAGGAGAGAGAGGTGTGAAAGCCCCAGGCCGTCCGGCTCGTCCAGAGGACTTAGAGCAACAAGTTGGACGACCGGAGGAGAGAGAGGTGTAAAGTTACTCAGAATCCATCCGTCCGAACGCGGGACTTAAAAAGCTGAAATCCGAAGCCAAAAGGCAGAATATAACTGGACCAATTTTCAGTTGAGACGACTATTTGCAATGCGCCGCCCAGGCGGTGAAGTGGATAGCGTCTCCGACTGCTGTCTAGTGGGCCTGGGTTCGAATCCCGAGTAAGGCATGGGTGTTTTCATGAGGATGAAGTCAGTCTTCCGCCTTCTGGGTCCTCGCCAAATGTGAAGCTGCACCCCCCCCCCCCCCCCCCCCCTGACCTTCGTCAGTGATGCTTGTTTGTGTTAATAAACTTTGTGATCTCGTCTTGTGTCATTCTTTGTCCTTCTTCCGGCATCACTGGTCCTGTATGCGGCTCGACCGAAACAGAAGGTTATAAGAAAAACTATTTGCAATGCTAAAAGTACCACACTTTGCTAAAAAACTGGAGGTACATCCACAGCGTAGAATACGTCTTGTAAATGAAACAAGTGGTTCTTGTAAATGAAATACTGGTTCTTGTAAATGAAACAACGGTTTACTTAAAAATTTCGTTTATTTGTACAAAGTGCCAAAAGTGGTCTATAACACGAGAAATAAGTTAGCATCTTGCATGCATTAGATCTAAAATCGAGTTTTTGGTATAGTCTGCTGCAGGGTCGGGCCGTCACCTCCGAAAGCAGAGGCCGGAGCACTAATTTTTGACGTCTTGGCTTGTAGGCCCACTGCGAGTAGGTCTTCCAGATCGCGATCGAAGCTTTTGCTATTTGTTTCCCTTTTAATTCTCTGTTCGATGTAAAGGAATCATAATTTATCAGTAAATCAAATAATATTCATGAAATTTGGAAGTATTTTCGATAATGTTCATTAAAATGGGTGATTTAAAATATTAATATTGCTGTACATTTCCTTAAAATAAAATATTTATAATGACTCATTCACTGTAGGAGCAAAGATGAAAGGATTCCATTCAGTTAGTGTTTTAATAAAAGTTTGAAAAAGAACCCTGTATATTTATTGCTTAATCAGGCATTTTATTTGAATAATTCTTCAGTACATTCAGCTAAAGTATGCGTGCTTACAGATAAAGTATGCAGAAACTAAAATGATTACTGAATACTATATCTTTAAATATCATAAGATAATCATTAAAAAGAAACTCAGAATTTAACTTTTAATATGCTTACGTGTTTATTTATTTTTATTTCATTTTATTTTATTCATTTTTTGTTGTTATAAATTGTAAAATGATTTAGAATTAAGATAAAATACTAGTTGAATGTCATTCATTAACCTATGCACTATAAATTGTAGAAGTTCAGGTTTTCTAATATAGCACATCTTATATTCCCTTTTTTACTACCAGACATTAACAAATTGTAAACAATTTTGCTTAATTATAGAGTTTGAAATACCTCAGGGGCTTTGAAAATTTAATAAAGCTGTATAATAAAACTTTTTGGTATTAATATTTAATTTACAATTCCATTGAAGTGAAAATGTAAGAAAGATTAAATTTTTTTCCAAGTTATTTTAACAATTTTCAATAACATAATAACTCGCTACATAAAAAATAAAATGTGCCCAACCTAAACACAAATGACTTCCTAACCTATTCTTCTAAAATTTCAGCATGCCATAACAAATAATAAAAAATATACGTGCAATATATTAAGATACTATATCTTTTATATGCAATTACTTACTTATTAAACAGTTAAAATATGTTATTTGATGTGTGAAATATTCCATTTTACATTATTTTACTTTCATAACTTTAGTGTAGCATTTTTATTGCTACGATTTCTTACTATTGACAATATCTTAAAAAGAGAATGACATTTTTTTATCTATATAAATAAAATTGAAAATACATGTATCTGTCTGTGTGTTTATCTATCTCATCATCACGGTAGAACTGCTGCATCGAATTTCATGAACATTCTGTGGGTAGCTTTGAAATAGCCCTACTTAAAATTTAGTCCATGTTTCGAGTTTCTAGGACCAGGGATTGTCGAGATATGAATAAAAATCCCACAATTAAACCTTCCATAAAAATAGAATTATGCAGATGATATATTTTCCACAAATTTATTAAGAAAATTATATCATGATGCTTAGCAACGCAATTAAATCAAATGTGTTTATTAGGCAGACGATTATTAAATTTTTTAAGATTTAAATAATAAAGAAATCAATATAAAACAAAATTTTATAACCATTTTTATACAATTTTAGCGCTTTTATTTTAGTTTATATTGATCCAATTTCATATATATATTTTATAATTTGTTTTCAAACGAGAATGTTTTATTCAGATCTGCTTGAAGATAATTTTGTATAGAAAACACAGAAAGGAGAATTAAATGAAATATTTTAATAGAATGTTTTGAGTAAGAATGTCATTTAGAATACTGCAGGAATTTGCACATATATTAAATCATGGGCAATGTCGGGTATATCTGCTATTAACAGTATACATAAAATTGTATGTTGTACATCTATCTGTCTGTTTATTATCTCAGCACGGTAGAGATCACCTATTTTCATTTCATTAGAATTATTATAAAATTTCAAAAATTGAGACTCTAAATATTAAAACTTCACATCAAATTCTGAATTTTAGGTTTCTTGTATTATATGGTCAGTATGAAGAACGGACATGCTGCTAGTCTATTATAAAATATTACACAACTAACAACATTATTAAAGTAATTTTAAAATATTTGCAGGAGACTGTATAATTTATGTATAATGACACATGTATAATAGCTGTATAATGACACAAGCTAACTTGATAAAATATACATTTTAAACATTGAATGATTTTAAATACTTTACAATTACTTAGCAAAGCTTAATTTTACAAGTACCTGGGCAGTTCTTAATTAATATGACAACAATAAAATTTTAAAACAAACTAAGAAAACTCTAAAAGGTTTATTGACGTTATAATTAGCAACAAAACAATTTAGAATCCAGTTAGCGTTAATTGAATAGCAATAATTTGATTGCCATATATTTAAAATTCTATATAATTTTAAATGACATGATAATAAGCAAAAAATGGTAAGCACTTACTTCTAAATAGCATTTTTCGTTTTTCACATTACTGTAATAAGGTAATTAGTAATCCAATGTTATAAGGTATGTAGTCGAAGGTATGCTGGTCAAAATGTTTATTAAATGATGAACTAACATATAAGACATTCAAAAATACGATAAAAAGACCGTTATGCATCCACACGCGCGAGCCCACGTACTGCACTGCACATACGATACTTCTTTGTGTGGGCTACTCTACTAGGGGAGAACTTTCCAGAAAAGTTGAGACGGAGGAATTCGAATTCGAAGGCCAGAATTGGGCCTACAGCTAATACGTCACGAGGTACAGGGGGGGAAAGTAGTTCGACCTTTTCTACCGGGGGTGACGGTCGGGCACCAGACTCCAGAGGGTCCTGAACCGTTAATATTTTCTTTTGGGGGCTGGGGGAAACATGAAAAATTCACGAAACGTGAGAAAATCAAATATGGAGAGATAGATGTTCGTGATAAATGTTTGGGGGCCACAATTTCTATTGGCGGCAACATAACAAAATGATTACACGAAAATTATAAAAGATTTTTTTTTAAAATAAATAAATATAGATTTAGAAATTAAATTTCCTAAAGCTTAATTTTGTCGTTTAGTTTTTGTATATATATTTTATGGTTCTAAAGATATTTCGAGTGCAAGCAAGGAAAAACCAAAGAAATACTCGCTTGTACAGATATATATATATATATATATATATATATATATATATATAGATTAATATTGATTTTTACCCCTCTAACATAGAATTAATTCCTAATGAGCCTAGCGTTAGTCAAACTGTAAATTTTTTAGACCTAAATTTAGATTCTCTCAATAATCATGTAATCACCAATCTATATGATAAAAAAGATTCTTACAAAAAGATTCTTACAACTTCACTATCATAAAGCTGCTATCATATCAATCTTGTAATTCTATTCAATTGTTTAGAAACATCATTTTAAACCAGCTATTTCGAATACATCGACTTTCTGATCCTCGGTTTTACTTTCTCCACATCAATAATCTTAAACGCATGTGTCAAAATTACCAATATCCGGAAGTATTTGTAAATAATATTATTAATAATTTCAAATATACCACGTAATAATTTTACACATGCATTATTTATCTTTGATTGGATGACTCATTTTTGAGAATTCACCCATTCTTATCACCTAACTTACCACTTGGCCTGAGTCTAATATTGTTTACTATTTTCGAATGACTATTTTCCACTTGTCCTGAGTCTTATACTGATTACTATTTTTGAAAGTCTCCATACATATTATGTATCGTTCACATGTATTCATTCCGGTGCCCACTCGCATTGACGAAGTGAGGTGAAATGCTCAGTCGCTTGTTCAACTTACACGTGGTAACATTGCTTGTGAGTTCATATTTCTGTTCGAGGAGGTATTATTTTTCTGATTTGAAATTCAATTTATTTTTCTCCTTCCACTAGCCAGTAGACAGTTCCAATGGTGTCTATAGTTAAATACTATCGCCATTGTCAGAAACTGGCTATTCTATCGGTTTTAATTCGAATTGTATGGCTGTCCTGATGAGAATGCAATTTCGAACTAACCGCCATTTTTTGTGTAGTTTCAATTGATTGTTCTCTATGTCTTAATCTTTTATCTTGAGCTAATTATGATTGCCTTTTCTCATTTTTGCCGTGTTTTCTTTTTATTTCTATTTCTATTTATATACTTTTAATTGTGAATTTTGTATCCTAATATTCTTCTCATCCCCCTTTCCATTGTAGTGATATGTTACCTTCTATCTTTATCCTTAGTCTTGGTCTATAGTTACTCATTTGTAACAGATATGCTAGAGATGGGTTTTTTTGTATATACAGTAGTTTATGCATAATTTTCGATTAAAATCTTTCAATTTTTATTTATATATATATATATATATATATATGTATATATATATATATATATATATATATATATATATAAATATAAATATAAATTAGTAAATCCAATGTTAGAAAGTATGTAGTGACTCATAATACACTATTCCAAAATTTTCTGCAAAATACAAAGAAATAAAAGAAATTAAGACATAATGAGGAAATAATAAAGCGTAATGCAGGTCATAAAGACAAAGACAAACAACAAATTTCAAAAATGAGGAATGAAAATAGGAAAACAAAAAAATCAAGCAAAAAAGCTTGCACATGGAAGAGCTTTAGGCTTAAGTTAATTTCGAAAAAATTCTCTTCAAGTCCATATATCACTTCGAAATGAACACAAAAATTATTGTTTCTGAAACACAAGATAGATTTTATCTATAAACTTATGTTATATGGACAAGCATATAGATTGGAACAATAAAGGAAACATAAATACCTTAAAAAACACTTCATTCGTGCAACCATGACAAGCAAAATATGGCTAGACCAATGTTGCCATATGCAGAAATGAAAAGAAGTGATTAGCTGTTGCCAAAGAGAGTAATAAAAACTGTACTGCGTAAAAACAATAAAAAGAGATATTCAACAGTTAAAGCTTCAAGATAAAAAGATGAAAATATAATTTCAAGAGAATGAAGAAGTACGGCTAAAATAAGATAATAAGGGGAGAATATGAGAATTTTAGGCTAATCGAAACGTATTAACTATACCATTTACTAAATATGCAGGATATTTATACATTTTACTGGTAATTTTGAGGTTATTAATGTGCAAAGCATGAAATTTTTTATCTGATAATCTATAAATTCTAAAAAGTTGATTAAGTATAATATTTCTAAACAATTGAATCGAGTTGCAGGAATTAAAAGGTAATAATTTATTAATATTAAATTTAAAAAAATCTTTTTTATCATATAAATTAGTAACTATCCCATGAGCAGGTTCTATAATTAGATTTAAATCCAAATAATAAATATTATTACTAATAAAAGATTCATTAGGTATTAATTCCAAATTATCTGGATAGAAATCTATATCTATGACATAGTTATCAGTAAATACAAGACAAATCAGATCATCTACATATCTGTAAATTTTATAATCTGTTGAAGTAAAGAATTTTTCATATTGATATAGGTATAAATTAGCTAACATACTGCTACTACAGCCACCTTGTGGAACACCTGAGACTTGTAAGTATAATTTATTACCTTGAAAGATATAATTATTGAAAAGAACAAAATGGAGAAGCTTAGGAAAAATGGTAAATTTAGTAAGATGAGAATGATTAGTAATATAAGCATTATATAAAGCTAAAATGACATCATATAGATCAGTGATCTTAATATTATTAAATAGATCTTTAAAATCAAAAGTTTGAAATCCTATTATTTTACCAAGTGTTTTTAATTTATTTTTTAATTCTTTACTGTTATTTAGAATAATGTAGTTATCACTAGAATCTCGTATATATGTATGTATGTATATATATATATGTATGTATATATATATATATATATATGTATATATATGTATGTATATATATATATATATATATGTATATATATGTATGTATATATATATATATATATATGTATATATATGTATGTATATATATATATATATATATATATATATATGTATATATATGTATGTATATATATATATATATATATATATATATATATGTATATATATATATATATATATATATATAACTATACATATTTTGGACATTAAAACAAATACTGCTGATAGATTATTCTTTGAAAACTTCTATATTAAATCACAATGTACTCTGTTTCCATATGGATTAAATCAATTATATCTCAATGGTAATATTGTTAAGAATAATTTTGTAGATAATAAATATTCTATTTTTAATCACCTTTTTTTTAATCCTCTTTTACATAATAGTAAATTGGCTAAACTCAAAAGATTTAAACGCGTTAAAGGAAGCTCCTCCCAACATGATTTTAAAGCGGAGATTAAAAGTATGCATCAACAATTCAATAACACATTTCAATGGAAATTTATTAAATCATGGGTATTTGCAGTTAAGAAAAAAAATTAAACACAGTTTATGCTATTTTCTTAAAGTTAAATCTTACTAATGAACATTTTAATCATATTTTCTATGATTTGCTCATTACTAGATCTAAATATTTAAAAATAAAACTTAATCAATTTCATAATAATAACTGTTCTAATTCTTATTGTGTAATATCATTTAAGCATCCTATTTATAATTCCATAAACTTTAAGAATTTATTTAATCATTTCCATCATCTATTGCCTGTAAAGGATTTGAATGTTACTAAAACTTTTAAATATAACAAGCCTATTGGAAGAACCATTTTTAATTACAATGCAATTTCAAAATCTCTCTCAGTCGACATAGATTCCTCAACAAATGTAGATGGTGAATGTATTTGTAGTGTTGATAATTATGCTGAATTTATTAATCCACACTTGGGTCATATAGTTACTGGAGACTTAGCCATTGTAAAAGATAAATCTTTAAGAACTATAATGTCATTTGGTACTAAATTCAGGTTACCTTCGTGTAATAATTCTAAACAAGTCTTAAAGTCAATCAATCTGGACCTTGATAAATTTATTTATGGATTAGCTTCTAAATATGCTCAGCCTTTAGAGGTATTTAATATGTGGAAATTTACTATTTTGAGATCTATTAAAAATGCCATTTATAGTATTAATTTATCTAGATCTTTCCTCCTCCGGCCCCTGGCATTGCCTTATCCTCTCCTTTTCATGTCCTTTAAGTGTATCCAAATAAACACAAATCACTCATTAATCGCCCATTCTAACGCAATTAAATTCGCCCTAGATAATAATATTGATATAGTCTGTCTCCAAGAGCCATACATTCTACAAGGTAAAATTCTTTCTCCCCCCCCTGGTACCCTTCAATTCACTTCTCTCTCCCAAAAAGCAATAATCTTAATTTTTAATACTGCCGTTACTGTTAACTTTAAATTTAAAACCTCCTCTTCTATCTTCATTGATATTCTTCTTCCAACGGGCAAATTTCTGTCCGTTGGAAGCCTTTATTTCCCGCCACATGACGATTTTACTGATCTATCTGAACTCTCCCCTTATGATTTTTTCACAGGAAACACAATCCTCTTAGGTGACTTTAATGCCCGGGCCCGGATGTGGGGTTATACTTTTACGGACCAAAGGGGACTCGATTTAATTGACTTCTGCCTCAATAATAATTTACTTCTTTGTAATGATCCCAACTGTGGTCCAACATTCGTTTCCCACTCTGGAGTCGGGTTCCCTGATTTAACATTAATTAACTTTTCTCTATTTGACTCTCTACTTAGCTGGGAGGTCCTCTCGAGTGATTCTCTTAGCGACCACAAATTTATTCAAATCTCCTTGAACCTTTCCCCTCTCTTAAACAACTCCTTCTTTTTAAAAACACAATATGGTATAGGAAAATTCATTCATAACTTTAAATTCCACCTTAAAACTTTAACTTCCCTTCTAGATAAAATCATAGATATCCCTTCCCTTGACTTATTTTTTGAAACCCTTTTTGACATCGCCCAAAATTGTGCCCTCTCTTTTATTCGGAAGAAAAAATCAAAAGCTTCAAATTTTTCTTGGTGGAATAAAGACCTTTCAAAATTTCGGAATTTTGTCACTGCCCTTTCTAAAAGAGTCAAATCACTCGAGGGGAACTCCGCTCCCCCTGATATTGTCCTTGCAGCTAAACTTCTTTTCAAACGTAACAGGGCTAAATATAAACAAATGATTAAGAAAACCCGACTCGAATCTTGGAAAAAATTTTGTTCCAGTTGCAATCAAACTTTTGGCTCCCATTTTAGATTCGCCTTCCAAAAACACAAGAAATTAAGCAACTTAAATCTTTCTTTTCCAGACTCCCCCTCCCTTTGCCATATTGATAAATTAAAACGTCTTTTGGATCACCACTTTAAAGATGATACAGACTTTGTTGGTTTCCCAACTTTCTCCCTCCCCATTGAAGGCTTGGGGATGGTCTCCGATGCAGAGCTTCTCTCAGTTTTCAACAATCTTAAATCTGGTAAAGCTCCGGGACTCGATCTCCTGGACTTTACCATATGGAAACAAATTTTTAAATTCTTCCCTTCCCTTCTTTCTAAACCCCTTAACTATTGTTTTAAATTTTGTCACTTTCCCTCTTGCCTCAAAAATGCTAACGTTTTATTTTTCAATAAGCCCGGTAAGAATCCTTCCCTGTGCTCCTCTTTTAGGCCCATTTCTCTCCTTCCCACCCTCGGGAAAATTATCGAAAAAATCTTCATTCTAAAACTCAACTTTTGGCTGACTACTGAGGGGGCTCTGCATCCTCTCCAATTTGGATTTAAAGAGCTTACCTGCTGCGAGGATGCTGCTCACAGGCTGATCGAATCTATTACCCCCCACAAATCCATTAACTTTGTCTCCTTGACCACTGTCGACATCTGCGGGGCCTTTGACAGCATGAACTGGAGTATTTTACCTCGTGCCTTCTCTGACATAAACCTTCCCTCTTCTTTTCAATCTTTTATATTTTCATATCTCTCCAATAGAAAAATTTCATTTTCGGACAATTCCATCAAACTGAACAAAGTACTTTCTATGGGTGCTCCACAGGGTTCGGTTATATCCCCTACCCTTTGGAGCATCTATTTTAACTCCATCTTAAAACTAAATAATGACCTCTTCCATATTCAGGCCTTCGCGGATGACCTGGCAGTGGTCACTTACGGTGTGAATTTAAAAACCCTTCAACTAAATAACAATAATCTGTTAAATTTAATATCATCCTCCCTTTCTGATCTTAAACTCACTGTCTCCCCTGAAAAATGTAAGGCCATCATTTTTAACAAAAATCGTGCAAAAATTCGTAATAGACCCTCCTTCAAAATTTTAAATCATAAAATCACCCCCTCTCGCTCCCTCCCCTTTTTGGGTATAACTTTCGATGATAATTTGAAATGGAGTACCCATATTTTTAATCTTAGGGAGAAATGCTATAAGGTCGCCAACACCTTTGGCCGGGTGTCTGGCAGTAATTGGGGGGTTGATAAATCTTTTCAAAAATTATGGTATTTGGCGGTAATTGAAAAAACTTTAATTTATGGGGCGGGTATTTGGGGGAGTGCTTTAACGGGGGACCAGGTTAAAAAACTTTTATCTTTACAGAGAATCTTTCTTTTAAAAATTTCAGCTGGCTTCCGGACCACCTCTAACATTTCTCTCTACTCCATTACAGGAATTCCCCCTATTCACTTTGTTATTAATACCATGTATAAAAAATATGTCTTCTGGAAACATCGCGTGAACCACTTTTCTAACTTGCCCGTCCCTTCTCCCGCCCTTTTCGACTTTAACCGCCCTCTCTCCTCCTTTCCCCCTTCACACCGTATTGTCAATCTTGTTCCTCTCCCTCCCTCTTCATTTTCCGAAATCAATGTTTACACGGATGGTTCCTCTATCAATGAAAAAACTGGTTTTGCCATTTGCATTTTCAAAAACGAATCCCTTCAGGAAACTTTCACCTTCAAATTAGCTGACGAGAACACAGTTTTCCAGGCGGAAATCGCCGCCATTAACTTTGCAATTAACTGGGCCTCATCGAATAATACTAAAATCAACATTTTTACTGACAGTCTTTCTTCCCTTTCGGCTCTTAACTCAATCAAAAATAAATCTAACTTCCTTTCCAAAATTAAACTTAATGCCATAAAAAACAAAAATCTTATAAATTTAAGTTGGGTCAAGGCCCACTCTGGTCTCTCGGGTAACGAGACTGCAGATAAATATGCTAAACTTGCCACCTCTTCTGGCTCCCCCTTTTCCCTTCCTTTCCCATTTTCCCTACTTAAGAAATTCTGCAAACAAAATATCTCTCTCCAGTGGCAAGCTTATCTAAATTCCTACATTTCTCCTCGAACTCATGACCCTGCCCGTATTTCTTTATTCCTCCCTGTTGTCAATCCCTCCCTTCAAATTACAAATAAATATCTTATCTATTTTATAACAGGGCATGGCCCGTTTCTCGACTACTTATTTTACTTTAAACAAAAATCCACCTCCAGTTGCACCTGCGGATCGTTCGGCGACGCCGATCACTTTGTCTTTTCCTGCCCTCACACTAAAAAATTTCACTTGACAAAACCCTCCCCTGCGAACTCTGCAGCCTGGTTCTCGAGAGTCAGTTCTAACTTTACTTCGATTGAAAAAATTAAAAACTGTGTTCTCGTCGCTAGGGAAATTTCCAACCAAGTCTCTTAGTCAGCCTGTGAGCCCTCTCCCCTTTGGTCCTCGCCCTGTTTTCCTTGGAGGTGTTGCCCTTCCCTTGCTCCTCCGCTTGGTGCGGACTGCTTTTGTATATTGTCCCTTTTTGCTGCTGGTCTCTGTTGTTTGTTTGTTTTGTTGTTGTGTTTATTTGTGTTTATATTATCTCAAAGTTAAACTGTTCCTATTTAAGCGTCAACCCCATGATCTTGTATGCCTTTTGATTCGTGCTCTCCACCTGAAGTTTTGTTGCCTTAAGTGGTGGAACCTTTGTAAATACCTCTGTAAAATTTTAAGAAATTTAAATAAACTTTGCCCTGTTTCGGCGCCCGCTGTGGGTCGCTCGTGGGGTCCCGCCTTCTGGTCGGTGTTGGTTGGACCGTGGGACGGAGGCCATTGGAGTTAGCTTCTGCTATCTTTTTCCCGGCCGACTAATCGGTTGCTCATGTCCTTGCTGACGAGCCGGTCGGTCTGGGTCTTCAACACTCTCTTAATAGTATCAAATTGAAAATTATCAATATGTATAGTGATTTAGATATTAATAATAAATTTTTGACATTTCCATATATTGTACTTATACCTAAATTTCATAAAAATCCTATTAAATTTAGAACTGTAACCAGTGGTCATAATTCATACTCTACTACTGCTAGTAAATTATTACTAAATTATTTAAATGCACTAAATAGTAATTTACGAGATTCTAGTGATTACTACATTATTCTAAATAACAGTAAAGAATTAAAAAATAAATTAAAAACACTTGGTAAAATAATAGGATTTCAAACTTTTGATTTTAAAGATCTATTTAATAATATTAAGATCACTGATCTATATGATGTCATTTTAGCTTTATATAATGCTTATATTTCTTATCATTCTCATCTTACTAAATTTACCATTTTTCCTAAGCTTCTCCATTTTGTTCTTTTCAATAATTATATCTTTCAAGGTAATAAATTATACTTACAAGTCTCAGGTGTTCCTCAAGGTGGCTGTAGTAGCAGTATGTTAGCTAATTTATACCTATATCAATATGAAAAATTCTTTACTTCAACAGATTATAAAATTTACAGATATGTAGATGATCTGATTTGTCTTGTATTTACTGATAACTATGTCATAGATATAGATTTCTATCCGGATAATTTGGAATTAATACCTAATGAAACTTCTATTAGTAATAATATTTATTATTTGGATTTAAATCTAATTATAGAACCTGCTCATGGGATAGTTACTAATTTATATGATAAAAAAGATTTTTTTAAATTTAATATTAATAAATTATTACCTTTTAATTCCTGCAACTCGATTCAATTGTTTAGAAATATTATACTTAATCAACTTTTTAGAATTTATAGATTATCAGATAAAAAATTTCATGCTTTGCACATTAATAACCTCAAAATTACCAGTAAAATGTATAAATATCCTGCATATTTAGTAAATGGTATAGTTAATAAGTTTCGATTAGCCTAAAATTCTCATATTCTCCCCTTATTATCTTATTTTAGCCGTACTTCTTCATTATCTTGAATTTATATTTTCATCTTTTTATCTTGAAGCTTTAACTGTTGAATATCTCTTTTTATTGCTTTTACGCAGTGCAGTTTTTATTACTCTCTTTGGCAACAGCAAATCACATCTTTTCATTTCTGCATATGGCAACATTGGTCTAGCCATATTTTGCTTGTCATGGTTGCTCTAATGAAATGTATTTCAAGGTATTTATGTTTCCTTTATTGTTCCAATCTTTATGCTTGTCGTCCATATAACACAAGTTTATAGATAAAATATATCTTGTGTTTCAGAAACAAGCATTTTTGTGTTCATTTCGAAGGGATATATGAACCCGAAGAGAATTTTTTCGAAATGAACTTATTTTAAGCCTAAATCTCTTCCATGTGCAAGCTTTTTTGCTTGATTTTTTTTGTTTTCTTATTTGAATTCCTCATTTTTGAAATTTGTTGATTGTCTCTGTCTTTATGACCTGCATTACGCTTTATTATTTCCTCTTTATGTCTTAATTTCTTTTATTTCTTTGTATTTTGTAGAAAATTTTGGAATAGTGTATTATGCGTTACTACATACATTCTAACTTTGGATTTACTAATTTATATTTATATATATATATATATATATATATATATATATATATATATATATATATATATATATTTACAAAATATAAGTTCGAAATATTGAAATTATTCTTATATATTTATGATCTAGTTTACAATTCTGGCAAAACAATAAAAATTATTTACATATTAGATTCGGCGGGATAAGCGTCCTCGTCCAAAGCCAAAGTGCATACATTTTTCGTAACGCTCCGGTTTCTGTCACAAAACCCTTAATTATATATGTCAATCATATCAAAAAAAGTAAAAACTAAATTTTTAAAGCGTGTTAGTTTCTCTACCTTTGATAAGCCAGTTGTTCAATAATTTAAATTACCAACCGGTACACTTTTAAACGTGCTATCATTCTCACTTGACATACTATTGTTGTTGTTGAGACCCAGACCGTCCGACCTACCAGAAAGGTGTAAGGTAACTGTATGGACGGCCGGGAAGTGTGACATACTATTGTGAAAAATTGTTAAGCAGAAGACACAGTTTTCTGTTTCCTCATCTTTTGTCTATTTTCTTTTATCCTGAACATATTTTATTTGTGACTGTTCAATACAAAGTAATACTTTTGTTAATAAATAATTTAGCATAGGATGTTGTCAAAATTAATGAATGTTTGCTATTGCTATTTTGTTACCTTAATAGATATTCTACATTTTATTTCCTATCCCAAATCAGATTGTTAGACTGTGATTTCTAAAGCAGATTTTTTTAGTTTTCTTAAAATATAATATAATTTTTTTATTTTCTATTTTCAGTTTTAACAGAAGAACAGATATTTAGTGTCTTCATACTATTTGACTTCAAGTCATAGCACATAATACATATATGTATTCATCTACCTCTTCCTTAAACTTGTTTTGAAAAGTTCATTTCCGTGATACTTCAAAGATGTTGTCATTGGAAAACTTTGCAGCAGTAAAAGTTGCTGTTGAAATATGCAATAACCATCAGTTGAAGAAGGAAATACTTTGTGTATGCGGTTCGGATTATGATGAAAATAAAACAGATTATATGGATGAACAAAAAAAGAAATATTGGACTGAAATAATAAAACGTAAAGCGGGGATCATATTAAATGAATTAGGCCTAAGAAAAAAGCTGCATGAGAAAGTAATAGGTGCTTCCCTTTCAGTCGGAATGCATATACTTATGTGGGCAAAATATCACGAAATAACTCTCGGTTTTTCGCGTAATTACAGCTTCAACTTTTTTAACAGCAGCTCATATATCACACCACGTGGTATCGTAGATTGCAAAAAAACAGCAGAAGAGATGCTAAAGGACACAAATCTAGCAATTAAACAGAAGTACAAATTGGCTCTTCTTTATTGCATGAATCAATATATTCCTGATTTGGAGAAGCAAATGACAGAAAATGAAAAAGAAGAATTTTATGATCCTGTAAACCCAAGTAAGATCCAACAACCACATTTTGTAAAGTTTTGGTCCTATTATCGTAAGTATGAGGTAGATAAACGAAGAGGACATAGAAACACTGAATTATATTGGCTTCCGATGGCTGTAAAGAGTGGGAGCAAAGATGTGGTGGAATACTGCTTAGAGCAAACAAATTTAATCAAAGATGAAGGTGCTCTAATTTTTGCTGCTCTAAAAGCAATTCACTATAATATGAATGAAGTGAATGATTTCATTGTTTTCAACGATTTTGTTGAAGATAGGATTTCAATTAAACAATGGGTACCCAGTCACTATTATACTGAAGTTATGTGTTTCCTCTTTTTGAAAATGAGGCAGGATACACAGATAAAATTTTTAAAAGAAGACCTTAAAGCCCAAAAAAAGAAGCATCATAAACATTCGAACGTTTTGGAATTATTTCTGAGCTTTCCGTACCAAGATTACTTCTTGAAAACTGCTATATTGGTGTTAGACTTTTTACCACATACTAGTTATGTTGCACTTGTAGAGCACTTTATAGCAAATATTTGGGAAAATGAACACTTTTTAGCTAATGATTGTAAACAATTTAATGGGTATGGTGCAGGATTATTTTACGACTATAAAGAACTTTTGAGGGCGTTTTTGAACAAAATACCAGAACCGAATAAAAGATATGTTTTTAGCGATATCTGTTCTGGCACTGGTACCTCCATTAGAATATATAATGCAGCCAATTTATTACTCCACCGCTTATGTACACAAGAAAACTATACTCATCAAGATCACACAATCATCAAATGGATATTTGACAATGCAACTAATGAAGAAAAAGAGGGAATGATTTCTATTACTGAAGGAAAAGGTTTGTACATGAAGCTAATGAGATTAAGGAGATGGGGATTAATTGATGAGATTCTATCAACTTGCTATACATCTGAAGAGAAAGTACAGAAGATCAAAAAAGAATTTAGCATTTCTGAAGACGTGTATACTGTCTGTATTGATTTTATGGCAAATGAAGAATGGCACGAAGTTGAGTCATTCATCAGGTGGAGTACTTTAACTGATGAGGAGATAAATAAACTTAAGGAAAATATGATTTACTCCGAATATGGAAAAAGTGTATGTCTGAAAATAATTTCACATGATAAAAAATTTACAGCTATTGAAAAAGTGATCAACTGGTGCTTTTGTACCGAAGAAAAAGCAGCAGAATTCAAGAAAAGGTTAATCTTTAGTTCTCAAGGAATGGTTAAATGCCAAAATTTATTAACTACTTATCAAGTAGATCTTGCAAATGAATTTACCACCTGGAGTCTTTCTTCCTCTGAAGAAATTAAACAATATAAGAAAGCTGTGACCAATGAAATGGGAAGAAATGTTTGTGAAAGATTGATATATAACTTTATAGGAGATCATTCTAGTGTGGGTGATAATCGAACGCTACAATTCGACGGTGATAAGTGGAAAGAAGCGGAAAAATATTTAACTTGGTGTTTCAACTCTGAAGATGAAATAGATAATTTTAAAAAGTCTTTTACAATGGAAGGTGCAGATGTCACACGGAAGAGAAAGTGGGGACAAAGTGGAGCTGTTCTTGAGAAAGTTCTTAGAAGATGAATATGATGTTCTTGAGTTCAAAAATGAGTATGTTGAAGAAGTGTACAGGTTAAAAGTTATGAAAACCGTATTCCAGAAAGTGAAAAATATATTTTATAACGATTTTATTTATTTATTAAGGGGCTTCTCAATGACTTGTGTAAACAATAAAAGAAGCACAGTTGGTCTGAAAATTTACTTTCAACATTAAATCAAATCCTTATTTATCTCTTGTCTTGTTTTCAATGCTTCTATATACAAATAAGAGAAATTACTATTTATTGTCTGAAAATCAGTCCATCAGATTGAGATTTACAAATCACGCTATGACAACAGCATCAGTGGATTTCGTTCATTCTTCTTTGCTCGCATCAGTATCATGTAGTCTATAACTACACAAGCAGCAGGAAAACTTTCGTAAACCTCTATAGTGATTTTTTTTTAGAGAACTACGTTATACATCAAGTATTTATTCTTTCAGTGCAGTTATCAGCTATTTTATGACAATGAATGCTGGCAAATCCACGGATGCTGGAATGTGATTTTTAAATCGTTGTTATTTATGGTATATATATATCCAATTTTATACAATAAAAGGAGTATAAGGATCTTCCTTTCTTTTTCCAGTTATATAATTCCAAAAGAGTAACAAGTGTGCAACATATTTGCTCTTATTCGATTTACAAAACCAAATGTTAAGTTAAATCGTCTGCATAAAATATACAATTAAATGCGTTTATTGGGACTTTCAGAAAATAACGTAGGCTGGCTGATAAAACATAAATAAAAAAATCTTATGTGGGCAGGGCAGCACATGACTTATATAATGCAATGAATTTACATCTTTAACGGTAAAAAAACGATGAAGAAAATCAACCGAACAGTGTTTGTAATGTTAAATTGTACATTTGGCGATTTTTTTTTTTTTTTTTTTTTTTTTTTTTTTTTTTTTTTTTTTTTGTACAACCTGATGACACCATCTAAAACTATTTCGGACCCAATTAACTTATACTTTAAGCCATTCTAAATAAACAATTAATAATATTTATAGCATCCTCAATAAGCAATATAGTTCATATATTTAAATATTTCAGTAATAAATCCATCATTTAGGCATCATTTTCATTAACTCTGCGTTATTTTTGCAATTTGTTGGCGATATTTAGAAGGTAATTTCTTATATAATAAAAAGTATGCCCATCATGTGACGGAATTAAAAATTGCCAAATTTTGCATCCAGTTTGGCTTCATTTTTATCAATTTGGCAACATTTAATCAAGTTGACAATATGCCGCGAGAATTTTGCCAAGCGTTACAGACGGAGTCTTGTGGTAAAGTCTTATATTCCTCTCAAAATATTGAAATTTAATCAATTAGTTATCATTTTCATTGATTTAGGGCCATTCTTATACATTTAGTGATATTTTTATCAGTTTGGTGACATTTTCATCAATTTGGCGATATTCCGCCAAATTCGTTGCTAAAATTTCGTCAAGCATTATGGTCGGAGAAATAGGTTATTCTTATAACAGATAAATGACTAATGGTGTCCAATTGCAAAACTATTACACAGATTAATTATTCTTTCCAAAATATTGGATTTTCTACAAATAGTCTTCATTTCCATTGATTTAGTATCATTTTTATCAATTTGGCGATATTTTCGTCAATTTGGCAACAATTAAAAAAAATTGCCAAGTTGGCGATATTCCGCCAAATTCGCCGACAAACCTTGTTTATGGAGAAATGGGTTAGTCTTATGGTAGATAAACAACTAATCGCGTCAAATTACAAAGCTATGGCCCGAAGTGTCTTCTCTCGTGAATGGAACAAACTAGATCTAGGAGAATGATAATAAATTTATCGCATAATATTCCATATCAAAAGTAAACACATTTTACAATAGTTAACATTTTTTTAATTTTATGTGATTTTTTTGATAAATTTATTTGAAAAATGTGCAATACCTCGAGAACGGTTCATGCTAGAGTTCTAAAGTTTGTCAATTGTTTTTAATGAACAGTTACATAAGAAATGATTATTTATGTAACTTTATTGAATGTTTTAATTTTTTGATGATTTATTAAAATTTCATTTCAAAATTTAGGACAGTTCTGAACATTCGATTGCATATTAAAACAGTAGGTATCCAGGATTCACTGATTGGGATTTTTGTATCAAATTTTGTTCGAATCACTTCATTTTTTCATGAGTTATCGTCTCCACATTCTCACTGACGCACACAGACATCACCTCAAAAACGTCTGGTTTGTGTTCAGGGATGTTTGAAACGTGCACTCCCATCGAAAACTACAATTTTAATTTTCAAGCCCGTCACAATGCTTTCTTTATACATTGTACTATGTATATAAGGAAAGTAAAAATACAGGTCTAATAGTTTCATAGTCAAATAAACAGCTTTCTTTTCTAAGACCAACAAGAAGCTGGCTGGACCTTAGATACACAAGTCAAGTCGGCACCAGATGATAGTACATGTTGCTGAAGTTAGGAGAAAAAAGAAATTGCGATCCTTGTACATTATACTATGTAAACAATCTGATGTAGGCAGCACATGACTTTCCTTATATAATGCATTGAATTTAATACTTTTACAGTAAAAAAAATCTGATGTGAGCAACACATGACTTTCCTTATATAATGTAATGAATTTACTACTTTTAAAGTAAAAAAAAAAAAAAAAACAAGAAAGATCAATCATGCTTAAAGCATTGATTATGAAACACTTTCCAACTTCAATGCAATTTTATTTAAACATGTCTGAAATGCAATACATTCCTCGGTAATATTTTAAAACTTATCACAATACTACATTAATTTATTATTTTTGAAACCTTAAACCTTCATCGAAAAAAATTAACTTCATTCAAATGACGGCATTAAAGTATAAATTGCCTGGTTTAAACATCTCTAAAATGTGATACATTTCTCGTTAATAATTTTAGAATTATCATAATACTACGATAATTTATTATATTTGAAAACTTCATCGAAAACAACTGAAATTCATTCAAATGATGTCATAAAAAAATAACACGCCTGGCTCTCTCTATAAAAGCAACATTTCATTCATAAATAATTCCCCCATTCATGTCATTCATCACAATACTATAATAATTTATTTTATTTAAAAATGAAGACCATTGAGCTACAAGTAAATAAACTGTATGCGTTAAACTTCATCGAAAAATATCGTCCTTCTCTTTCTAAAATCAATGAATATTTCAGTCATATCAGCTAAGTAGACTCCATGGACTAAATGATTTTGTGTTAAAGAATTACAGCGATTCTAATACAACTCATTCTACATATTTTGCTGTTTACATTTTACATAGGTGAAAAATAGGCTTAATAGTAGAAATAATCAAATTTAGATGAGCATTTAAAGTGGAATATATTGTCATTGCGTTGTTTCAGTATGTAGATGCACATAATTTAGGCAAAAATAAAGTAGTTTTAGGACGGATACAACACTCAATATGAATTAAAAAGAACTTTAAAAATCACGATTTTGACACAAGATGGATGCCATATATCATTTTGAAGTGGGTCATGTGATCGTTTCATATCATGGACACGTGATCGCTTCATATAAGAGGTGTTATTATTATTTTAATTTTTATTAAAAAAACTACTGAATATATTTCGCTGAATTTTTTTTTATATATTTTATAGAACAATTTGAATATTGCCTAAAATTTTCGAAGCAATTTGAGAATTTTAAATCCGCTTAAAAAATACTTGAAAAATTAGGTCCCATAGGGCTCAATGTATTCCATTTTTTCAACCCGGGTTCAATCCAAAACTAATTGGTTCTTCATTAATCTTCATTTATATTCCCATAGGTCCTATAGACCGTATGAACAACATACTAAAATTTCATTTTGATTAAGTCATTTTTACGGCAGTTATCGTGCTAACGGACAGACAGACAGACTGAACAAAGTCATAAACACTTTTCAACTTTGTTGTAAAGTGTTAAAAAAAACATTTCTTATAGTAGATACTTATATAGATATTGAATTTTAGACAATTAGTCGTCATTTTCATTGATTTAGCGTCATTTTTATTCATTTGGCGAGATTTTCATTAATTTGGCAACTTTTCAAAAAGACGCCAAGTTGGCGACGAAGAAATAAGTTATTCTTACAGCAGATAAATGACTATTTGAGTTCAAATACAAAAGTATTACACAAAGTATATTTTTTCATGAATGGAACGAGCTAGATCCACGAGAGTGATGTCACCCAATTTATCGTATGGTATTACATATAAAAAGTGAACATGTTTCTCAATAGGAAATATTTTTTTTTCATTTTATATGACTTTTTGATAATTTTTTTGAAAAATGTGCAATATCTCGAGCACGGTTCATGTTAGCTTTCTAAAATTTATGTCAATCATTTTCTAATGAAAAATTACATAAGAAATGTCTATTTGCGTAACTTTATTAGCGATTTTGATTTTTTGACGATTTTTTCAAAATTTCACTCGAAAATTTAGTGGGGTTCTGAACATTCGATTGCGAAAAAAAGCAATAGGCTTCCAGTGTTTACGGATTGTGATTTTTGTACCAAATTTCGTTCGAATCGGTCCATTCGTTCGTCAGTTATCGTCTCCACAGACTCACTGACACACACACACACAGACATCACTTCAAAAATGTTTGATTCGTGATCAGGGATGTTTGAAACGTGCTCTCCCGTCGAAAACTCGAATTCAAATTTTTGATCCCGTCACAATACTTTCCTTATACCTAATGTATATAAGGAAAGTAAAAATACGATTATTTTTATAGTAGTTATTTATATTATTTCCAAGATATTAAATTTTCGTCAATGAGTCGTCATTTTCCATGTCGTCATCATCAATGAGTCAACATTGCTTTAGCGTCAGTTTTATCCATTTGGCGAGTTTTTCGTTAATTTAGCAACATTTAAAAAGTCGCCAAATTGGCGACATTCCACCAAATTCGTCGCCAAAATCTCGCCAAGCGTTATGGACGAAGAAATAAGTTATTCTTAGAGCAGATAAATGACTATTGGCGTTCAAATACAAAAGTATTACGCAAAGTATCTTTTTTCATGAATGGAACGAGTTACATTCACGAGTCACCAAATTTTAGTGTCACCAAATTTATCGCATGGTATTACATATGAAAAGAGAGCATGTTTCTCAATAGGAAATATTTTTTTTTTATTTTATATCACTTTTTGATAATTTTTTTTAATAATGTGCAATATATCGAGAACGGTTCATGTGAGCGTTCTAAAATTTATGTCAATCGTTTTCTAATGAAAAATTACTTAAGAAATGTCTACTTGCGTAAATATTGGTTTTGATTTTTTGACGATTTTTTCAAAATTTCACTCGAAAATTGAGGAGGGTTCTGAACATTCGATTGCGTATAAAAACAATAGGCTTCCAGTGTTTATGGATTGTGATTTTTGTACCAAATTTCGTTCGTTCGTCAGTTATCGTCTCCACTTCTCAGTTATCCTCTCAACTTCTATAATTTCCTGCCATAACACTTTGCGAGATTTCGGTGACTAATTTGGTGACATGTCGTCAACTTGGTGAATTTTTAAATGTTGGCAAAATAACGAAAATGTCACCAAATGAATAAAATTGACGCTAAATCAATAAAAATTAAGATTGACGAAAATTCAATATGGAGAGAACATAAGTATCTACTATAAGATTACCTATATTTCTGTCCGCAGCGTCATGGCAAAATTTTGGTGACGAATTTGTCAGAATATCTCCAACTTGCTGACATTTTAAATGTTGGCAAATTGAGCAAAATGTATCCCAATTGATAAAAATTCGCTAAATTGATAACTGCGACGCTTCATCAATGAAATGAAGACTAATCGAGTTCTATATCTTGGAAAGAACATAAGATAGACTATAAGAATAACCCATTTCTCCGTCCGTAACGTTTGGCGAGAAATTTAACAGGATCTCGCGAATTTGACGACTATTTTAAATGTTGCCAAAGTGACAAAAATGTCGCCAAATTGATAAAAATGACGCCAAATGGGGAGTAATGTTTCGCAAATTCTGATTTGCGTCATATGACGGACATACCTTCTACTATGTAAGAAATGCTTTCCTCTCCCTTTGTCTGTGATACTTCCTGATGCATTTTGATAATAATTTAGTGACGTACCGCCAATTTGGTAATATTTCACCCCCAGATTGATGAAAATATCATCAAAATTGCAAAAATAACTCTAAATTAATGAAAGTGACATCTAACTGATGAATTAATTTAAAAAATCCGATGTGGGCAACACATGACTTATATAATGCAATGAATTTAGTACTTTTACAGTAAAAAAAATAAGTTATTCTTATACTAGATAGTTATATACGTTCCAAGATATAGAATTTTCGTCGATTAGACTTCATTTTCATTGATTTAGCGTTATTTTTATACATTTGGCGAGATTTTCGTTAATTTGGCAGCATTCCGCCAAATCCGTCGCCAAAATTTCGCCATGAGTTATGGACAGAGAAATAAGTTATACTTACAGCAGTTAAATGACTATTATCGTTCAAATACAAAAGTATTACTCAAAGTATCTTTTTTCATGAATGGAAAGAGCTAGATCCACGAGAATGATGTCACCAAATTTATCGCATGATATTACATATGAAAAGTGAACATGTTTCTCA
Source organism: Amaurobius ferox (assembly GCA_951213105.1). NCBI lineage: Eukaryota > Metazoa > Arthropoda > Arachnida > Araneae > Amaurobiidae > Amaurobius > Amaurobius ferox. Next base: position 16,106,569 of record OX578147.1, read on the forward strand.
ACAGTTAATATATATTTTTTTAATTTATGAGATTTTTTGACAAATTCATTTGAAAAATGTGCAATATCTCAAGAACGGTTCATGCCAACGTTCTAAAGTTTATGTCAATCGTTTTCTAAGGAAAATTTACATAAGAAATGACTATTTGCGTAACTTTATTAAAGGTTTTGATTTTTTGATGATTTTTTCAAAATTTCACTTGAAAATTTATGGGGGTTCTGAGCATTCGATTACGTATAAAAACTATAGGCTTCCAGTACTCATGGATTGTGATTTTTGTACCAAATTTCATTCGAATCGCTCCATTCGTTCGTGAGATATCGTCTCCACAGACTCACTGGCACACACACACACAGACATCACCTCAAAAATGTGTGTTTCGTGATCAGGGATGCTTGAAAGAAAGTCGCCAGGTTGGCGACATTCCGCCAAATTCGTCTCCAAAATCTCGCCAAGCGTTATGGATGGAGAAATAGGTTATTGTTACAGTAGATAAATGATTATTAGCGTTCAAATACAAAAGTATTACTCAAAGTATATTTTTTTCATGAAGGAACAAGCTAGATCCACGAGAATGATGTCACCAAATTTATCGCATGATATTACATATGAAAGTGAACATGTTTTTCAACAGTTAATATATTTTTTTTTAATTTATGGGATTTTTTGATAAATGTATTTAAAAAATGTGCAATATCTCGAGAACGGTTCATGCTAGCGTTCTAAAGTTCATGTCAATCGTTTTCTAATGAAAAATTACATAAGAAATGTCTATTTGCGTTAATTTATTAAAGGTTTTGATTTTTTGATCACTTTTTCAATATTTCACTCGAAAATTTAGGGAGTTTCTGAACATTCGATTACGTTTAAGAACAATGGGCTTCTAGTATTCACAGATTGTGATTTTTGTACCAAATTTCAATCGAATCGCTGTATTTGTTCGTGAGATATCGTCTCCACAGACTCGCTGACGCACACACATAGACATCACCTCAAAAATGTTTGATTCGTGATCAGGGATGCTTGAAACGTGCTCTCCCGTCGAAAACTCGAATTCGAATTTTCGACCCCGTCATAATATTTTCCTTATACATTATGTATATAAGGAAAGTAATAACTTGATATAAGCTATTTTATTAATTTGACGACAATGCGATATGCCTAAACTACGATTTCAAAACCCATAGAGGCGTCAAAATGCGAGGGAAGTTGTGAGAGCAGCGACGTACTGCATACCAACTTCTTTTATAATAAAATTTTCACAGTATGGTAAATGCAATGCATTTATTAGCTTAGGCTACTTTTATTTTTAAATAGTAAAAAGTGGAATAAGAGTTTTAAATTATTTGTTTTAAAAGTGCCCTACACTAAAACGTTCGTTTTTCGAATATATACAAAAACACCCCTTTTAAGTCACCTAAATATAGATGGAATAAAGCACACAGGTCAACATATGAGATAGCAGTTAAGATAGAAACTTGTAATTTAGTACAGGTTTGATAAAGTTGGCAAGATATTCAATATAACAATATTTATAATTATTTAATTTTTTATTTATTTTATTTTTTATTTTATTCAATTTACGTGGCAACTACAGATGAAATCCAGTTACAGTAGCCACACAAGAAATTAAAAAGTACAATACATAGGATACAAGAATACTAAGTAAAGTAGTAAACATGTCAAGCGCATTGAAACAGGCAGGGATCAAGTTAAATATATCAATATCAGCACAATAGGTATTATATAGATCAACAAATTTATAGATAGAATAGCATTTAATGTAGTTGTGTTTAACAGTAGTATTGTGAAAAAGAGTTTTTTTCTTGGTATTATTGACAGGTATGTGAAATTCCAGGCAAGAAAGTAAAATAGGGCAATCAATAGTATCATTTAAAACCTTATAATAAAACAAGAGGCAGGAATAGTATCATTTAAAACCTTATAATAAAACAAGAGGCAGGACCAGCTTCTTTTTTTAAGAGACATTAAACTATATTTCTGTCTGAGTTCCCTTGTATGCATATCATAAGGATAATAGCCAGTCAATCTGTAATCAATAGTACGTAATAGTTTATTTTGCTCGATTTCTATCCGTTGAGAACTCAGATTGTAAACAGGGTCCCAAATCATTGCACAATATTCCAAAATTGGTTTAACAAGGGTTTTATAAATACAAATAATCGTATCAGAACTGGCAAAAACACGAGATCGTCTTAAGGTGAAATCAAGTCCTTGGTAGGCTCTTTTAATTATATTATCGATATGTCTCTGAAAGTTAAAAGTATCATCAAAAGTGACACATAAATCAATGAGTACATCGAGATAGAGATGAATTATTTAAAATATAATTGTAATTAAGAATGTTATGGATTCAAGCAATGCTCATAACATAGCGATCATCAGAATTATATTCAATGTATCGATATTCAATATGTTTTCAAAATAACAAGTGATGATTTTGTCGATGGATATTTATATAAAATTGTAATAAATAAGTTTAAAGAATCCCTTTAGCTTATACTCTTTTTAATTAAAAGAGGAAGAGGTCAACCTACAACAAATGAAGAAGAAAGTCAAATTACCGTCGGATCAACAATTTCACAGGCCTTGCTTTAATCCTTATTCAGGGACCTAACATGACGTCGTACAATTCGATTCTATCATCAAGTTACCATTAAATTTAGCAGGTTTTATTTTTTACTGAAGATTCTGTAAATTTGTATTATACTGCTTTCATGTATGCAATAAGCTGCACCACTCCAACAACGTAAGAAATTCCCTTGAGTTACTTAACAACATCAAAAAAATGTGGAGTTGCAGATATGTAACAATGCAACGTCACAACAAAACTGTTAACCGCAAAATAACAATGCAGTGCAATGACATATGTAAAGATAACATATTGTATTAAATCTTTAATAATGGATCAATTTATTTTTAGTTACAAGTACCTACAAAGCGTTTAAACATTTAATAATAGTGAACATATTTATGTTTTATAAACTTTTTACTTTCCCTGCAATACATGGTAATGTATAGGGAAAGTATTGGAATCATGTCGAAAATCGCAACTCGAGTTTTTGACGAATTTACACGTTTCGAGACCTCTAGAATACGAAAAAGTTATTCTTAGCGTGACGTTTGTGTGTGTGTCTGTCTGTGCAATGCATGTATCAACTCAATACTATTGGACCGAATTTCATAAAATTTGGTAGGTAAGACCCTTGGTTTTACCCAGGTTCTGATTAGTTTTTGGTACAATTTGTAAAAAAGAACCCGCCTTTTTGTGCGAAATGGTCTTCAAAAATCTCACGTATTCACTCTAGCTGAAATACAAATTGACCAAATTTCACAAAATTTGGTAGATTAATCACATGTGGGATATTCTGGTGCTGATTAGATTTTGGTACGATTCGGAAAAGAACAACCTGCCTTTTTTTTTTTTTTTAAATGGGCTTCAAAAATCGCCAAAAAGAGTACGTATGTTCAAATGTATTAATTAAATGCTTGTTTTATGCGTAATTTTTGACGAGGAATAGAATAAGAACAACTCTATTACTCTAGGACTAACCGTTCTCGAGGTATTTGAGATTTTTCGCATATTTTTTATGCCGCCTTTGGGAAAATGTCCAATTACCAAATAAAAGCAGAAATTGAATTAAAAATGCAAATTTAGTGTCATTTGTGCAACTAAACTGAATTTAATGAGTTCTTAAAGAAATAAAGAAAAAATGAATTTGAATCTGCGGGAAAGTCATGTGCTGCCCACATCAGTTTTTCAATTTAGATCTAAGGTGATCTCGAACGGTGAATGTTAATATTCTACCAATTATATCCAATTGAGGGCTTTCCTTTAGTTTGATTGTTCTGAAATTAAATAGGCCTCAGACAGATTTCGATGAAAATAATTAAGCTAACTTTCATTCAATTATCTCGATTTGTTTAAGAGATAGCGTGTCTACAGATTCACAGATAGACAAAATACATAGACATCATTGCAAAAGTGGTTGATTTTGTATTCAGGGTTGTTTAAAACGCGTAGATCCATCAATTTCCAATTGATGAGTTTTTTTAATCCAATTATTTCCTTTTACACAATACTATGTATTGTAGGGGAAAATATGAAAGGAATGTCTATTACTTTCCTTATATACATAATGTATAAGGAAAGTATTGTGACGGGGTCGAAAATTCGAATTCGAGTTTTCGACGGGAGAGCCCGTTTCAAGCATCCCTGATCACGAATCAAACATTTTTAAAGTGATGTGTGTGTGTGTGTGTGAAAGTATGTGTGTGTCAGTGAGTCTGTGGAGACGATAACTGACGAACGAATGGACCGATTCGAACGAAATTTGGTACAAAAATAATCAGTAAACACTGGAAGCCTATTGTTTTTATACGCAATTGAATGTTCAGAACCCCCCTAAATTTTCGGGTGAAATTTTGAAAAAATCGTCAAAAGATCAAAACCGCTAATAAAGTTACGCAAGTAGACATTTCTTATGTAATTTTTCATTAGAAAAAGATTGACATAAATTTTGGAACGCTAACATGAACCGTTCTCGAGATATTGCACATTTTAAAAAAAAATTATCAAAGAGTTATATAAAATAAAAAAAAAAATATTTCCTATTGAGAAACATGTTCACTTTTCATATGTAATACCGTGCGATAAATTGGGTGACATCATTCTCGTGGGGCTAGCTCGTTCCATTCATGAAAAAAGATACTTTGAGTAATACTTTTGTATTTGAACGCCAATAGTCATTTATCTGCTGTAAGAATAACTTATTTCTCCGTCCATAACGCTTGGCGATATTTTGGCGACGAATTTGGCGGAATATCGCCAACTTGGCGCATTTTTAATTGTTGCTAAATTAACAAAAATCTCGCCAAATTGATAAAAATGACGCTAAATCAATGAAAATGACGACTAATTGAAGAAAATGCAATATCTTGGAAAGAATATATGTATCTACTATAAGAATAACATTGTTTTAACTGTAAAAGTAGTAAATTCATTGCATTATATAAGGAAAGTTATGTGTTGCCCACATCAGATTTTTTTTATATATAATATTTTATTCTAAAGTGAATGAATCCATGTTACAAATTAGGAATGGTAACCCTTGAATCACAGCCAAGAAATTTATACCACAATTCCAATTTTTATCTCTACTAAAATTATGTCAAAAGTGTTATAGTGAGCGATACCATCAATTAAATTGATTAATCTATATAATAAAAGGCAATGTCTGTGTGTCTGTCTGTGTGTCTGTCTTATACACTATACGTTTCGCGACCGCGCGTCGGAGAGCTACGAAATTTGGCAATCGGAGACCCGGGGGGGAGGGAAGGGGACACGTGAAAACCGATTTTTAAAATTTTAATTATTTTTTTATTTATTTAATGTTTTATGCGATTTCGACCGTTTTTTGCCCTTTTTGCCCTTTTTTCTCCACGATCCAGACATCGTAGAAAAAAACAAATTACACCATCGGAAAGAGCAGAGAATTTCGAGTAAAAATATATCAATTTCAAATCTGAATTTCGATTTCTAATATTTTTTAAAGATTTTAAAACAAAAGTCACTTTTTGCTCAAGAAAACGATTTTTGGTTTTTAAATTCTCGCATCGTGAAAAGTACTCATAATTTCGACTAATAATTTACATTTTCAGAAAGGTCAAACATCTGGCATTCTTACAAGTCCAATCTGGTCCAGAAATAATGAAAATTGCCTTCAGGATGGCAATTTTAAAGACGCCATGATTTTAAATTTGTCGGCTACCGGCTCAGTTCCTCAACGGCATTTCCCCCCCATCCGCATTAGTTTCTTCCCCGTCTCCATGGAGACCGCGCTTTCGGTTTTAACTGAATTACGAGCATAAGTGTTGTATACATCGGGCGAAATTATTATATTTATATGATATTTTAAATGGATATTTTTAAATGGATATTTTAAATAATTTAAATGATTGAATTATGGTGGTTTGAATTGTGGTGATGTATTTGAAATTATTATATTTATGGATTGGTGGAACGATATGGTTGATTTTTTTATTTTAAATGGATATTTTAATTTATGGATATTTTAATTTATAGATATTTTAAATGGATATTTTAATTTTATGGCTATTTTAAATGATGGAACGATGGAACGAGGATGGTGGAATTAAGAGCCTAGCATATGGTCGTTATAAATTTAAATTAGCGCGCGGGAAGTTAGCGCGCGAGAATTGCACTCGGTCGGCCTGGGTTCGATTCCCGCCACTGATGCGGAGTACGATCACCTTAAACATATGGGTCGATAATTCCTTCCGAGAGGTTGGTGGCAGGGAAAGAAGGTACGGTCTCTGTGGATGCCTCCCCCACTGGGTCCTGGTCCAAATTGGGTGAATAAAAAGAAAGTTATGGAGATTGTCGCGGAGGGCGCGGTAGCCCAGTGGTTAGCGTGCGGGAATTTCACTCGGTAGGCCCGGGTTCGATTCCCTCCACTGACAAAACTGCTGCCGTGTTCACGCGGAGTACGATCACGTTAAACATGTGGGTCCGTAAGTCCTTCCGAGAGGTTGGTGGTAGAGGAAGGAGGGTACGCACCCTGTGGATGACTTTCCCACTGGGTTCCGGTCTAAATTGGGTGAATAAAAAGAAGGTTATGGAGATTGTCGCGGAGGGCGCGGTAGCCCAGTGGTTGGCGCGCGGGAATTGCACTCGGTAGGCTAGGGTTCGATTGCCGCCACTGCCAAAACTGCTGCCATTTTCACGCGGAGTACGATCACGTTAAACATGTGGATCCGTAAGTCCTTCCGAGAGGTTGTTGGTAGAGGAAGGAGGGTACGGACCCTGTGGATGCCTCCCCTACTGGGTTCCGGTCTAAATTGGGTGAATAAAAAGAAGGTTATGGAGATTGTCGCGGAGGGCGCGGTAGCCCAGTGGTTAGCGCGCGGGATTTGCACTAGGTAGGTCCGGGTTCGATTCCCGCCACTGCCAAAACTGCCGCCGTGTTCAGGCGGAGTACGATCACGTTAAACATGCGGGACCGTAAGTCCTTCCGAGAGGTTGGTGGTAGGGGAAGGAGGGTACGGTCCCTGTGGATGCCTCCCCCACTGAGTTCCTGTCTAAATTGGGTGGCACTTCCTGGTAGGTCGTTCCTTCTGGTAGGTCGCGCCAGCGAGTGTGCCACGGTCAGAATTTTCAAGGGTAGCGAACAGGCTGGTCGCCAAAGGCGGCTAGTCATTCAATAAAATAGGAGCATGTAATTTCAGAAAAAAAAAAGAAATGGCTGATATCATATAATACGCATGCAATTTAAAAAGTTCTAATTCTAATCAGATATCTTCATGCAAAATTAAAGTAGAAATATATATTTTAATATTCTGTGTAATATTTTTCATTTCAAATATTTTGTTCGACTTATGAATTAATTAAACAATAAAACAATGCTTAATGCAGAATACTATTTTAATTGGTAATGTTGTAATTTAGAGACTGACGAACTGATCAAATAGAACTAAATATTAGCTCAATATGCTGTCTTAAATATTCTGAAATTAAAACTACTTCTTTATTAGTTCAGTGTAAAAATTTAGTAAAGTATATCAACTGGTTTCTTCTTTAAAATAAAAAATTTGATATGAGCAGCACATGACTTTCCTTATATAATACCATAAATTTACTTCTTTCACCGTGAAAAAATGCTTTAAATTAAACAACTGTAACTTAGAAACTATCAATATTGATAGCATCCTCAATAAGCAATATAGTCCTTATATTAAAATAATTTCATAATAAATTCATAAATTAGGCGTCATTTTCATTAACATGGCGACATTCTTGCAATTTTTATGATATTTTCGTCAATCTGGAGCTACAGATATTCAAGTTGGTGATATTTCACTAGATTACTCGCCAAATGTGTCGTATGTATCGCTAAGTGTTACTAACAAACAGAGAGAAGAACATACTGGACGGTATGTCCATCATATAACAGAATTAAAAATTTGTGAAACATTACCTCCCATTTAGTGTTATTTTTATTAATTTGGTAACATTTAAAAAATTACCCTGTTCCCGATATTGCGCCAAATTCGTCGTCAAATATTCGCCAAGCCTGACGGACAAGATTCTTATATTTTTTCCAAAATATTGAATTTTCATCAATTTGTCGCCATTTTCATTGATTTTGCGTTATTTTTATCAATTTGTCAACATTTAAAAGGTTGCGATGTTGGCGACGTCCCGCTAAATTTCTCTCCAAATATTACGGATAGACTGATGGAGAAATGGGTTATTCTTAGCCTACTTTTATGTTCTTTCCAAGATATTGAATTTTCATCAATTAGTCGTCATTTCATTGACTTAGCTTCAGTTTCATCAATTTTGCAACACGGATACGTTTTAATTTGATTGTTGCACTTTCGATACGGTGCTCTTTTTATGTCACGGGGAATCATCACAGTAAAGGTACCAGTTATTACGATTGAATTTCTCTGATTGTTCATAAAACGGCGGGACTATTCTAGTCCGTTATGATAGGACACATGGCAAATTTGGAGTTCCCTTTGGAGGCTAATGCCAATATTCGATTTCCACTTATCCTCCCCGGTGGGTCGTCTATGGTGAAACCTTCCATCGTCCAGAACTGGGCTTTTCATAGCTGCGACCTCAGCGTCTAAAGCCAATGTCTTTAATTTAAACAGCAAGGAGGAATTCCAAGAATTTGAGATACTCTAAGTCGGGGTTAAATGTTGTTGTTGAGACCCAGACCGTCCGACCTACCACAAAGGTGTAAGGTAACTGTATGGACGGCCGGGAAGTGCCACTCAATTTAGACCAGAACTCAGTTCGGGAGGCATCCACAGGGACTGTACCCTCCTACCCCTACCACCAACCTCTCGGAAGAACTTACGGACCCACATGTTTTACGTGATCGTACTCCGCATGAACAAGGCGGCAGTTGTGGCAACGTGCAAATCCAACGCGCAAACCACCGAGCTACCGCGCCCGAAATGTGCCAACAGCACGCGGTGTTCCCAGATGGTCACCCACCCAAGTACTAACCGCGCCCGATGCTGCCTGACTTCGGTGATCTAACGAGAACCTGTGTTTTCAGCACGGTAGGGCCGTTGGCGGGGTTAAATGTTGTGTCATTTGCTCTAGCAAGGAGTCCAGAGTTTCATTGCATATCAAATGATGTTTACACAAACTTCAGCGTAAATTCGTTTCCTGGATTTTACAGGATCAGACATAGGTTCCCTGGTGTTGTGAATCTAATAAAAGGTCGCCGTTTTCGCCGAAAGGTCCGAAGCCTCCCATACAGGGATCCAGTTCTCTAAAAACTACATGCTGACAAGGGATTGATCAGAATTTCGAATAAATGCATTCGCGCCATTTTGCGCCGGCCGAAGCCGCGCTCTGAGAGCAAAAATTATTCGCTACCTCATATGCGTGAATATCAGCATCCAGAGAGAGGGAACTCCGTCGGACTTTTTGTGCAAGGTAAAGGTTCAAGAGAGGTGCCTAATCTGGGTTTTGACTTCCAGACTTTAATCCCCAGGCGAAAAAGAGAAATGAAAACGAAAGAAAGGAATTTCGAAAGGGAGTTTAAAAAGTCGTAAGGTTGCTCGGAGAATTTAAGATCATCCGAGTCTTAAGAAAGAGAATTGAGGCAAAAAAGGGAGTTACAAAATATTTATACATGGGAGAGAGGTCCAGAATGGAGAGGAGAGTTAAATTTTGAACGTGGGAGTGCGCACAAACGGCGCAGGTCCTTGCACAATACGCAGGTGAGCCAGATGCCTCTACGGCGAGGGGGGGGGGGGAGATGGTCGAATGCAGTGATTTATCCCAAAAGCAAGGGCGCTAAGTGTTCAGAGGAATGACGAGTGAAGGTTGGGAAAACTAGGTAAAGAACAAAGAACAAAGCTATTCAGTCCGCCTCCTCTATGTCGGACTTTTTGCGCCTTGGAGACAGGGGTGTCCGAGAATGCCTTCTATTGGTCAAGTGGGTCGCTTCCCCACTCCGCTTTTTTTGTTGTTGTTGTTATTTTGTTTCTCTCGGATGCCGCGAACACCTGCAAAGTTATTTTTAGACATTGTCCAATTCGGCATAGCATACCTCTTAAAAAGAATACTTTTCTTCGAGTACGATCTAATCTTTGAATTCCTATTCTGGGATGTAATAACTTCCCATAAAAATCGTTTATTTTTATTTAAAAACCATGTCTGATCCCTTGGATCAAGACAGTATGTATCCACTGTAATTCAAGAACTAATTACCCAAATTTGAAAAAAATTGGTAGGTAAGTCACTTGTGGGTGACCCTAGTGCTGATTAGATTTTATTCAGGGTAAAAGAACCTATCTTTTTTTTGCGAAATGGCCCTCAAAAATTTTATGTATCGACTCTAGCTTAAAAACTAATAGACGAAATTTAACAAAATTTGGTAGATAAGTCACTTGGGATTTACCTTGGTGCTGATTAGATTTTGGTTCGAATCGGGATAAAGGAACCTGCCCTTTTTTACGAAATAACCCGCAAAAACTGTATGTATCGACTCTAGCTGACAAACTAATTGATCGAATTACACAAAATTTGGTACGCAAGTCGCTTGTGAGATATCGTGGTGCTTGTTAGATTTTGTAACGATTCAGAAAAAATATTTTGCCTTTCTTTGCGAAATGGTCCGCAAATCTAAAATATATTATCTGAAATAAAAGACTACATATGCTCAAAGTCAAATGTATCAAATAAATGCTTGTTTTATACGTAATTTTTGACGACAAAAAAGAATAAAACCAACCCCATTACTCTAAGATATATCATTCCTGAGATATTAAATTTTTGATTTTGAGGAACTGAAGACGTTTTTTGCTGTAGTTAAAAAATTATTAAATGCAATTTCCTCAAACTTAGAATTTTACTTTCTTGATGAGTATTTTGATGCTGATTAGGTTTTGATATGATTTTGAAAAATATAATCGTTTTTTTATGCGAAATGTCCCGCAAAGATATAGTTTTATAGATAAGTCAATGGCGAAAATCTGAAATAAATGACTAACATGGTTGAAATATATTAGTTAAGTACTTGTTCTTCAGGTAAGTTTTGACAACAAAGCGAATAAAACTGACCCCATGACTGTAGGATGAAACGTTTTCAAGATAGTTTTTTTTTTTTTTTTTTTTTTTGAGGAGTTGAAGAATTTATAGTGAATTACTTAGCCAAATGGAACGAAACTACATTATTATTGCAAATGGGATATAATATCAGAAAAATATAAATTTTATTTTCTGCATTTAAACTCAATTTAATGCATAATGAAATAAAAAAAAATTAATTTGAATCTACAAGGAAGGTCATGTGCTGCCCACATCAGATTTTTATATTTGATTAGAATATCTGAAAGACGAACAGTCACGAACTATGGAATGTTCAAAATCTTTCAGTGTATACAGTACAGTAAAGTAGCGGTCGAAACATACATCGCCAAATGAGTGATTTCGTGCCAAATATGTTTTCCAACCTGCAAATATTCTTTTGTTAGAGCATGCGTAGTATAGGCTTTCATATCTGCTACGCCTCAGAATACTATTCCCTCATTCTCTTTGATCGACGAACGATTTGTTTATTGCCGCATCAGTGTTTGGATTTCTTCTGTCTTACAATTGTAAGTGCATTTTCTTATTTTGAATGCTGAATTTCTTTCTGTTCTTGTATATGCTATACATTTTGATTTTTGGCATAGCTTTCGCAAATGCGCTGTGACGTCATATGACTGCCAAAAGCCTCCAACTCTTGGCACTATTCTGGGGGTTACATTTTCTTTCGGATATGATCGTCAGGCTCGTTTTTGCAAGGCATTATTTTGAGGTTACATTTATTGGAAGGTAAAAAAAATGTTTCCCGTTCGAATGAAATGTTTATATATGGCATGTCTTTAAAATATTGCGCGTCTGGGATATCTGGACTAGCATAATACTTTTCCAACGAAATGTTACACTAAGGAACATTCATTTGTTTCATTCATTTATAATAACTGAAACATTATTAATTATAACAAAACTGCGCACTGATTGTATGATTTTATTTAAGGTTGAAAAAATAACCGAACTTTAGTATAACCGAACTTTAGTAAAATAAACATTTTTAATTTTCCTTATATACATAATGTATAAGGAAAGTATGGTGACGGGGTCGAAAATTCGAATTCGAGTTTTCGACGGGAGAGCACGTTTCAAGCATCCCTGATCACGAATCAAACATTTTTGAAGTGATGTGTGTGTGTGAAAGTATGTGTGTGTGTGTCAGTGATTCTGTGGAGACGATAACTGATGAACGAATGGATCGATTCGAACAAAATTTGGTACAAAAATCACAATCCCTAAACACTGGAAGCCTATTGTTTATATACGCAGTCGAATGTTCAGAACCTCCCTAAATTTTCGAATGAAATTTTGAAGAAAATCGTCAAAATATCAAAACCGCTAATAAAGTTACGCAAAAAAACATTTTTTATGTAATTTTTTATTAGAAAACGATTGACATAAATTTTAGAATGCTAACATGAACCGTTCTCGAGATATTGTACATTTTTCAAAAAATGAGAGCATCAGGTGAAAGAAAATAGAGACTGTTTTGAATCTATGTTAAACTCTATATCGGCCCATTTTCCACCGAAATTCGATTGACTATTTTGTTTTTAAATGAAGTGTTTTGAATTTTGAAAGTGTTTTGATTTTAAATAAAGTGTTTTATTTTATGATTTGTCGCAAAAATTTTAGGTGCAGATTGGCTGCACTTAAAAACCGCCATATCTGTAGCTGCGGTGGCGTTAATACGTAAGTACCAAAAAAATTATCAAAAAGTCATATAAAATTAAAAAAAAAAATTTCCTATTGAGAAACATGTTCACTTTTCATATGTAATACCATACGATAAATTGGGTGACATCATTCTCGTGGATTTAGCTCGTTCCATTCATGAAAAAAGATACTTTGAGTAATACTTTTGTATTTGAACGCCAATAGTCATTTATCTGCTGTAAGAATAACTTATTTCTTAGTGCATAATGCTTAGCGATATTTTGGCGGAATGTCGCCAACTTGGCGACTTTTTGAAATGTTGCCAAATTAACGAAAATCTTGCCAAATGGATAAAAATGACGCTAAATCAATGAAAATGAGGACTAATTGCCGAAAATTCAATAACTTGGAAAGAATATTAATATCTACTATAAGAAAAACCTATTTTTTTTACTGTAAAAGTAGTAAATTCATTACATTATATAAGGAAAGTCATGTGTTGCCCACATCAGATCTTTTAAGGTTGACAAAATACATATACAACTATAACCGAACTTTAGTAAAATAAACATTTTTTGCTTAGATATACAATATTTAGGAGCTAATGAACACTTTAAAAATATACAACAAAAAAGATCAATAATGCATAAAGCATTAATTATGAAATACTTTCCAACTGAAATGCGATCCGCGGAAGGAATTACATCTCTAAAGTGCGATACATTCAGTGGTGATATTTTTATAATTATCACGGAACTACAATAATTTATTTTACTTGAAAACTTAAAACTTCAAAGAAAAAAATGAACTTTTTTCAAATGACGTCATCGAAATATAAATCGTCTGGCTCTCAATGCAAAAGCATTGAATATTCCATTCATACACTTTTATTCCAGACTCCAGAGTTAAATAATTTTGCTTGAATAAAAATTTGGCAATTCTTGTACAATTCCTCTTACAATCACTTGTGTGCATTCTGAATCCATTAAAATTAGGCTTTGTTGTAAAAATGATCAAAGTTTGATGATCAGTTAAACTCAAAAATATTGTAATTGCGTTGGCGCAGAATATAGATGTACAGGAAATATGCAAAAGTAAAGCGGTCTTAGGACGGATGCAATACAAAAAACATTTTAAAAGAACTTTAAAACTCACGATTTTTACTGGACTACGATTTTAAAAGATGGACACCATATTTTATTTTGAAGTGGGTCACTTGATCTCTCCATATGATATGGGTGTAATTATTATTTTAATTTTTATTTAAAAAATTACCACGCATATTTTGCTAATTGACTTAATATTGAATATTTTGCTAAAAATGACTTAATCAAAATGAAATTTTAGTATGTTGTTCAGACGGTCTGTGGGACCTATGGTAATATAAATATATAATATCACCCAATTTGTTTTTTATTGAACCTGGATTGAAAAAACGAAATACATTGAACCCTATGGGACCTAATTCTTCAAACATTTTTTAAGCAAATTTAAAATTCACAAATTACTTCGAAATTTTTAGGAAATATTCACATTATCCCATAAAATATATAAAAAAAAATTTCAGTAAAATATATTAAGTAGTTTTTTAATTAAAAATTATTTAATATAGGGAAAATAACAAATTCAATTAAATTCTGACTTTTGGGATATCCTCCAGAAAGAAAAAAGAGATATATTATATAATAAATATCTTTCCAAAGATTTAATCATTTTGTATATGAGAGAGGCTTCACATTTTAAAATAAATTTGGTAGATAACAACTTTTCATTTTTAACACTTTACAACAAAGTTGAAAAGTGTTTATGACTTTGTTCATTCTGTCTGTCTGTCTGTCTGTCTGTCTGTCTGTCTGTCTGTCCGTTAGCACGATAACTGCCGTAAAAATGAGTTTATCAAAATGAAATTTTAGTATGTTGTTCAGACGGTCTGTAGGACCTATGGGAATATAAATAAATAATATCACCCAATTAGTTTTTTATTGAACCCGGGTTGAAAAAATGAAATACATTGAACCCTATGGGACCTAATTTTTCAAACATTTTTTAAGTAAATTTAAAATTCACGAATTGCTTCGAAATTTTTAGGAAATATTCACATTATCCCATAGAATATATAAAAAAAAATTCAGTAAAATATGTTAAGTAGTTTTTTAATTAAAAAAATTATTTAATATAGGGAAAAAAACAAATTCAATTAAATTCTGACTTTGGGATATCTTCCAGAAAGAAAAGAGAGAGATATTATATAATAAATATCTCTCCATTTGTTTAAACGTTTTGCTTATGGGAGTGGCTTCATATTTTAAAATAAATTTGGTAGATAACAATTTTTCATTTTTTTTAAATTTTATATAACTCTTCATGATAAATTTAATTGATGGCATTTTAAATGCACTTTCCTACGTCCTAGAGAGTTAAAATTTGGTACACAGCTTAAATTTGTTGAACATTTTATTCGACAAAAATTTGATGGATCTTTAAATATAGATCATACATTTTTTTCGAAATGGCCTGAAAAAAATAATCCCCGTTCACTTCTATAAATCATTGTTGTAATATTGTTAAAAATTCTGATGTGGACAGCACATGTCTTTCTCTGCAGACTCATATTCGTTCTCTTTATTTATTCAATGATAATTTGAGTTTATCTGCACAACATAAGTATTTTAAATGACATTGAATTTACACGTTAAACTTAAATTTGGTTCTCATTTGATAGCTGGACTTATTGTCAAAGGTGGCGTAGCGAAAACGCGAAAAAACTAGAATATCTCAAGAACGGCTAGTCCTAGAGTAATGGGGTTAGTCTTATTCTTTTTGTTGTCAAAAATCACATATAAAATAGGAATTTAATTGATATAATTGAGCACACGTAGTCTTTTATTTTTATATATAACGGTTTTTGCTGGCCATTTCGCAAAAATAGCCCGTTCCTTTTTCCCGAATCGTAGTAGAATAACCTACAAATGATTTATATACAAAATTTTGTTAAATTTGGTATATAAATCACTTGTAGGTTATTGAGATATTATACACCAAATTTTGTTAAATTTGGTTCATTAGTTTTTAGCTAGAGTGGATAAAGGCAATTTCTGCGGCCATTTCGCAAAGAAGGCAAATTCCTTTATTACGAATCGTACTATAATCTAATGAACATTAGGATTTCCCACAAAAAACATACCTACCAAATTGTATGAAATTCGGTCCATTAGTTTTTCAATTAGAGTGGATGTAATATCCACACAGACACACAGAAACATACACAGATACACCCTTACACACACAGACGTCTTCCTAAAACTAGTTTTTTCGTGTTCTAGAAGTCCCAAAACGTGTAGATCCTTTGAAAATTCGAGTTCCGATCTTCGGCACGATCCCAATACTTTGAGTACATACACATACACATATATATTATCTGTGTATCTAAATTCCGTGCCTATGCAATTACAATAGTTGTGATTTTAAATGATCCCTAAACTTTTATTATTTCTTCAAGGAAGCCTAATTTTAACATATGCAGAATGCAAATATCTCAAGCGATTGTAAGATGAATTACATAAGAATTGCTGAATTTTTTTCACACAAAATTATTTAGCTCTGGAGTCTGGAATACAAGTTATATGAATGAAATATTCATTGATTTTGCATAAAGAATCAGATGATTTATATTTCGATACAGTTTTAAATATTTAAGTATAATAAATTACTGTAGTACTGTGATAATGTAAAAGATATTACCACTGAATGAATCACATTTTAGAAATTTTTAAATGAAATTACATTTCAGTTGGAAAGTGTTTCATAATCAATGCTTATGCATGATTGATCTTTCTTGTTTTTTTTAATTTTATATAACTCTTCATGATATACTTATTTGATGGCATTTTTAATGCACTTTCCTACGTCCTAGAGAGTTAAAATTTGGTACACAGCTTACATTTGTTGAACATTTTATTCTACAAAAATTGGGTGGATCTTTAAATATAGTTGATACATGTTTTTCGAAATGGCCTGCAAATAATCCCCGTTCACTTCTATAAATCATTGTTGTAATATTGTTAAAAATTCTGATGTGGGCAGCACATGTCTTTCCCTGCAGACTCATATTCACGTTCTCTTTATTTCTTCAATAATAATTTGAGTTTATCTGCACAAAATAACAGTCATAAGTATTTTAGATGACATTGAATTTGCACGTTAAACTTAAATTTGGTTCTCATTTGATAGCTGGACTTATTGCCAAAGGTGGCGTAGCGAAAACGTAGGGGCGTAGTGAAAAGATTAGAATATCTCAAGAACGGCTAGTCCTAGACTAATGGGGTTAGTCTTATTCTTTTTGTTGTCAAAAATCACGTATAAAATAAATAGGAATTTAATTGATATAATTGAGCACACGTAGTCTTATTTTTTTATTTAACGATTTTTGCGGGCCATTTCGCAAAAATAGCCCTTTTCCCGAATTCCTTTTTCCCGAATCGTACAAGAATAACCTACAAATGATTTATATACCAAATTTTGTTAAATTTGGTATATAAATCACTTGTAGGTTATTGAAATATTATACACCAAATTTTGTTAAATTTGTTTCATTATTTTTTAGCTAGAGTGGATAAAACCAATTTCTGCCGGCCATTTCGCAAAGAAGGCAGATTCTTTTATTACGAATCGTACTATAATCTAATGAACATCAGAATTTCCCAGAAAAAACATACCTACCAAATTTTATGAAATTCGGTCCATTAGTTTTTCAATTAGAGTGGATGTAATATCCTCACAGACACACAGAAATATACACAGATACACCCTTACACATAGAGACGTCTTCCTAAAAATAGTTTTTTCGTGTTCTAGAAGTCCCAAAACGTGTAGATCCTTTGAAAATTCGAGTTCCGATATTCGGCACGATTCCAATACTTTGAATACATGCACACACACACACATATATTATCTGTGTATCTAAATTCCGTGCCTATGCAATTACAATACTTGTGATTTTAAATGATCCCTAAACTTTTATTATTTCTTCACAAAGCCTAATTTTAACTTATGCAGAATGCAAATATCTCAAGCGATTGTAGGATGAGTTACATAAGAATTGCTGAATTTTTTTCACACAAAATTATTTAGCTCTGGACTCTGGAATACAAGTTATATGAATGAAATATTCCTTGATTTTGCATAGAGAATCAGATGATTTATATTTCGATACAGTTTTAAATATTTAAGTAAAATAAATTACTGTAGTACTGTGATAATGTAAAAGATATCACCACTGAATGTATCACATTTTAGAAATTTTTAAATGAAATTGCATTTCAGTTGGAAAGTGTTTCATAATCAATGCTTATGCATGATTGATCTTTCTTGTTTTTTTTATGGGATAAATTGTATATTTCTTAAAATTTTCGAAGCATTTTCTGAATTTTAACTTCATTTAAAAAATGTTTGAAAAATTTGGTCGTGTAGGGTTTAATGTATTTCATTTTTTCTATCCGGGTTCAATCCAAAACTAATTAAATGATATTATTCATTTACATTCCCATATGGCCCACAGACTGTCTCAACAACATACTAAAATTTAATTTTGATAAAGTCATTTTTACTGCAGTTATAGTGCGAACGGACAGACAGAATGACCAAAGTCGTAAACTCTTTTCAACTATGTTGTAAAGTTTTAACAAGCAAGAAAGATCAATCATGCATAAAGTATTGATTATGAAACATTTACCAACTGAAATGCAATTTTATTTAAACATCTCTAAAATGCGATACATTCAGCGCTGATATTTTTTAAATTATCACAGTACTACAATAATTTATTATATTTGAAAACTTAAAAGTTCATCGAGAAAAAATGAACTTTATTCAAATGACGTCATCGAATTATAAATCATCTGGCGTTCTATGTAAAAGCAATGAATATTTTATTCATATCTCTTTTATTGACTTTAGAGCTAAATCATTTTGCTTGAAAAATAATTCAACTTATCTTACAATCACTTGTTTACATTCTGCATCCATTAAAATTAGTCGTTATAGAAATATTAAACTAAAAAATATTGTAATTGCTTTGGCAGAGACTATAGTTATACAAAAAATATGCAAAGATAAAGCTGTTTTAGAACAAATGCAACATTAAATACAAATGAAAAAGAAATTTAAAAATCACGATTTTCACACTATAGGAAAAAAATATTTATGCCATATTTTATTTTAAAGTGGGTCACGTGATCTCTTCATATAATATGGGTGTAATTTTTAATTTAATTTTTATTTAAAAAACTACCGAACATATTTTGCTGACATTTTTTTTTTATATATTTTATGGGATAATTTAAATATTTCCAAAATTTTTCAATGCAATTTGTGAATTTTAACTTCGCTTAAAAAATGTTTGAAAAATTAGGTCCCAGGTATTTCATTTTTTAAACCCGGGTTCAATCCAATACTAATTGGGGGATATTATTCATTTATATTCCCATATGTCCCACAGACCGTATCAACAACATGCTGAAATTTCATTATGATAAAAGCATTTTTATGGCAGTTATCGTGCGAACGGAACTAAGTCATAAACGTTTCTCTGTAAAGTGTTAACCACGGATTGACCGGAAAACTTGTAAGAAGATAATAATAAAACATTTATTTTAACACAGCCAGAATTTTACGGAGCGTGGAGGGTGACGATCGAATGGAGGACGTTTAGATTTGCTGATTTCGTTTCATTGGTATTGTTTGCAGAAAAGCAGTTGCAATGAATACTTTGGGAAGGTATAAAAGGACCATTGGTTTGAACGGAAAACTTGTGTATAAGATAATGTATAGGATATTGAAATATTTTTAAATATCCGGTTCATAGGTGTAGCTGGAATTTCAAAGACGGGGGATGCGACGATCGAATAGAGAACATTTACATTGTCGGCCATTGCATTGGAATAGGGCCGCCCATAAGAGGGAATGGATCTTTTTCCCCAATGAATACTTTGGAATGGAATAAAAGCACCATGGATTGAAAGGAAAACTTATATGATAATGTTATAGGATATTGAAAGGATAATTAATATAAATATATTAAGTATCTAAGATTATATATATGATAATGTTATAAGATATTGAAATACTCTTTTATATTCTCACAGTTTATAGGAGTAGCCAGAATTTTAGAGAGGGGTGGGTGAAGATCTAGTGGACAACCTTTACAGTGCTGGATTTTGTTCTCCATTATGCGAATCTACGAATGCTTGTCGTTACATTGGAACAGAGCCGCCCATCAGAGAGAACGGATACCACTCGAATGGGAGGGCCAATTAATACTTTGTAAAGGAATAAAAAGATCATAGATTGAACGTAAAACTTGTAGTACGATATTGAAACACGCTTAATTCAATAAAAAATAGTTCAATATCTTATAACACTTCTTATATTTATAATCTGCAAGTTTTTCGTAAATTCATTGGGCTCCGGGCATTGCCACTGGAATGGTGTCCGTCCCCTCTTATCGGCAGCCCTGTTCCAATGCAGCCAACATCCGTAAATTTGCATACTGGAAAATGAAATTCAGTACTGTAAATAATACCCTCCTTTCCCGCTCTGAAATTGTTTCTACGCCTGTAAACTATGAGAATATGTATAAAAATATTTCAATAAACTGCAGTTTTTCCGTTCAATCTATGGTCATCTTCAAAGGGCCCTCCCATTCCATTGGTGTCCGTTCTTTCTGGTCGGCGGCGCTGTCCTAATGCAGTAACCAGCATCCGCATATTGGAAAACAAAATCCAGTACTATAAATGTGCTGCATTCAATCTTCTTATACGTTTTCTAGTCAATCTGTGATTTTTATAACTTTTAAAAGTGCTCATTAACTCCTAAATATTTTATAATATAAGCAAAAATGTTCATTTTGCTGAAGTTCATTAAAACTAAGTTATATTTGTATTTTTCCAACCTTAAACGAAATCATAAAAAATCAGTACGTGCTTTTAAATATATCAATATAAATAAATGAAAGAAATACATATTTCATACCATATGAGTGAAACCAATATTCCGTGCCATAACATTTCATAGGAAGTTGTATCATATTTTTCCAGAAATCATTGTATTGTCGCGAGTTAGCAAAAAATTAAACCCTATCACATCGCCTTATTACTTTTCTTATATATATAATGTATAAGGAAAGTATTGTGACGGGGTCGAAAATTCGAATTCGAGTTTTAGACGGGAGAGCACGTTTCAAGCATCCCTGATCACGAATCAAACATTTTTGAAATGATGTCTGTGTGTGTGTGTGTGAAGTATGTGTGCGTGCGTGAAAGTATGTGTGTGTGTGTGAAAGCATGTGTGTGTGTGTGTGTCAGTGAGTCTATGGAGACGATAACTGACGAATGAATGGACCGATTCGAACGAAATTTTGTACAAAAATCACAATCCGAAAACACTGGAAGCCTATTGTTTTTATACGCAATCGAATGTTCAGAACCCCCCTAAATTTTTGAGTGAAATTTTGAAAAAATCGTCAAGAAATCAAAACCGCTTATAAAGTTACGCAAATAGAGATTTCTTATGTAATTTTTCATTAGAAAACGATTGACATAAATTTTAGAACGCTAACATGAACCGTTCTCGAGATATTGCATATTTTTGAAAAAAAATTATCAGAAAGTCATATAAAATAAAATAAAAATATTTCCCATTGAGAAACATGTTCACTTTTCATTTGTAATATCATGCAATAAATTGGATGACATCATTCTCGTGGATCTAGCTCGTTCCATTCATGAAAAAAAGATACTTTGAGTAATACTTTTGTATTTGATCGCCAATAGTCATTTATCTGCTGTAAGAATAACTTATTTCTTCGTCCATAACGCTTGGCGAGATTTTGGTGGCGATTTTGGCGGAATGTCGCCAACTTGGCGACTTTTTGAAATGTTGCTAAATTAACAAAAATCTCGCCAAATAGATAAAAATGACGCTAAATCAATGAAAATGACAACTCATTTGTCGAAAATTCAATATCTTGAAAAGAATATAAGTATCTACTATAAGAAAAACCTATTTTCTTATTGTAAAAGTAGTAAATTCATTGCATTATATAAGGAAAGTCATGTGTTGCCCACATCAGATTTTTTTGTTTTGAAAACGTAAGGGCAAAATTGTCCATTGTGCCGTCATCTAAAGATCTCAAGGACGGGAATCTGGAGGACGAGGCTGGAGCTTAAAGCAGGAATAAGAATATTTTTCTCTTCGTATCTCTAAGGGTTATAGAAATGCCAAGGAGAGGATATGATCCTCCCTTTAAAGTTCTAGAGAAGAGAAAAAGAATATGGACATTTCTCAGAATCACGACCCCACTCTGCGTAATCGAGTGGGGCTCAGAACTCTCACTCTCATAGGACCGAGCCCATAACAACACTTTTAACAAGGGATTTCGCATATAGGTCAGACCCAAGCAGCGGTCCATCCAGGGGATATTTGGGGGCGTTTTGCGGCCTCTTCACAAAATTCAAATCACTTAAAACGGCCCCTTCACAAAATTCAAATCGCTAAAAACAGCCCTTTCACAAATTTCAAATAGATAAAAACGGTCCCTTCACAAAATTGCGATAGGTGAAAACGATCACTTTGCAAAAATCCCGAAGGCGCGATTCTTTGCAATACGATCTTAGTTTAAAATCGTAAGCAATCGCAAAGTTACAAAAAAACGGAAGACGCTGCACAGTAAATGGTAAACAAAATCATGATAAAACAACTGATGCTAGTTTCCTGAACTATTGCCTACTGGGGTAATTTTGTGTGTCTCCAAGCGGTGGTAATGGTAGAACTGATACTGACTAGGGCAAATCTATAGATATTTTGTGTAAACATTTGTTTCTTAAAATTTATATTGCTACTTTTAAAGAATTCGGTAAAAATTTTTGAAACTCTACGATAATTTCGTCACCTACCCTGGATTTCGGTAAAACGCGGCGAAAATGCTAATTTCGTGCAAGCAATTAGACAAAAACGGCAATTTCGATTCAGGATAGTACGGCCCACCAAAATATTCCATTAAAAACAGTCTCCGAGTTTGCGTTTTTGTGTGTGTGTGTGTGTGTGGTTTTTTTTTTTTTTTTTTTTTACTTTCTATTGAATATTTCGGCGAAATATTTCTTATTTTTAGTTTATTATAACTTAACACTTAAGTAATGTAATTTTTAAATCAACTGGCTGACACCAGTTGATTTTTGTTACTTTTGGTTTACAGCTTGAGTATCCAAGCATTTTCTCAGCAATTTTCATTATTCAAGTAGATTAGCCCGAAACAATTTTAACCGCAAAAAGTGTCTTTTATTTCAGTAAGTAGGTTACTGAAGTTGTACATAAATATAAGTAATTGCTATATATATATTTCTTGTGTGTTTTTCAAGACGGGATCTAGTGCCCCTTGCCCGCACATGCGCAGTCTCTACTTTCACCAATGAAATTTGCCGCCATTTCCATAGTATTTCTTCAGTTATAACACCAGTCAATTTTAACCTTGGCAGTCATTGGGGCACGATTTGGTATTTTTCGCAAAAATAATTTACAATAAATAAATTTTCACAAAAAAGGGACCCTGGTTAAAAAAACCTGGATGAACCCCTGCCAAGGTATAGTGACTGGAATAGTGACTGGTATTCTAACCACTGTACCCAACACAGACTAATAACACTAGACTGTGGTACCCAAGGGCTACTGAAAGGAAAGGTTGGGGTGGATTTGGCCAAATATTATACGTGAACAGCTGGAGTTCTCCCCTCCCTTCGTTACTGACGTCACTGGTCCCAAAGACAGGTCCGTAACTAGCTCTTTGGTCCCTTCGACCAGAGATATAGGACCTATATTTCACCTCGATGTTTGGTCCATGTCCATAGCTAAGGCTCATAGCTGTCATCAGAAATGCATTGAATACTGCAGCAATTATCTTAATTTAAAGGTGCATCATATTGAAATTTCTACCGATTAAAATGATTGATTAGATTTCATTATTATTATATAAAAATATAATATTAAATAATAAAACTAGTTATAGCAAATTGTATTTAGGACTGTATCGTTAGAGATGTTTAAAAACATCTCTAACGATGACGGTAGCAATTGAGCTGTTTAAACTATGTTAAAATATTTTCTGTATTTTAAAATTGTTATTAACTTTACTTTAATAGGTGCATAATAAAATGTCAGACTCCATTACCTTGGGGCTCTTACTTCCATTTACCTTGGGGCAGACCATCTGAACAAAGAATATACATACATCTGAAGCAAGGTAAATATACCTTGCATCTGAAGCAGAGAGAAACCGGAGGGTATCAAGTTTGGCGATTTATCGCCTTTCTGGCAAGTAATTTTTTTATGATGGAAGAAGAAAAAAATTCTTTAGCATTTTGAAATTTTTTTTTTCAGGACTTTTGAAAATTAAATGAGAAATTCATCTTATTACACCAAAATCATTCATTTTTAGTTAAATTTGATTTAAAAATTCGAATTGTGCACATTTTAAATCATTAAAATAGCAAAAAACTAAATTTGTGATATAAAATGAATGTTCATTTATTTTTTTTTAATAATATATATTATTTATATATATTCTATATTGATAAACACTCCTACTTTATTTTATAACTTTAAATTTTTCTTTCATTAAATAGATTTAACTGTCACTTCAAATGCTATAAATTTTCTTTTACATGGAAAAATATTTTTAATAAAATAAAAACTATAATAAATAATACTTACTGAATAAATTATACTGATGAACAGAAATACTAATTAAAAAATAAATAAATAAATAGAGTGTGGCTTAACTCTACTTTATCATGCCAGTCAGTTTTTTAGTAGCTTTTTTTCCAAAGTTTGCAAGAAAAATTTTGAAAAATCGGTATCGTGAGTTCAAATAATTACAACTATAGTATGTTACCCTTCACTTTAAAAGACTTGAAAAATATATGGATTGATACCATACTTGGCAATGTACCCCCTGGGGGGACACTTTACCCCAAAGGAGGCTAATAATGTCACTAACAAAATATGGATCGCGGCTATTTTTCACAGCAGTGATTTAAATCATTAAGTCTTGTGATCATTGAGCCATAAATAAAGCCTTTCATGCATGATCATGTCAAATTTTGTCCAGTTCTAGCTTTTATCTAGAACTATATATTATCCTATAAATTCTATCCAGTCTACATTTTTAACACTTTACAACATAGTTGAAAAGTGTTTATGACTTTGTTCATTCTGTCTGTCCGTTCGCACAATAACTGCCGTAAAAATGACTTTGTCGAAATGAAATTTCAGTATGTTGTTGAGACGGTCTGTGGGACATATGGGAATGTAAATAAATAATATCACCCAATTAGTTTTTTTTAGGGCGCGGTAGCCCATTGGTTAACGCGCTGGAGTAGCACTCGGTGGGCCCTGTTTCGATTCCAGCCACTGCCAAAACTGCCGCCGATGTTCATGCGGAGTACGATCACGTTAAACATGTGGGTCCGAAAGTCCTTCCGAGAGGTTGGTGGTAGGGGAAGGAGGGTACGGTCCCTGTGGATGCCTCCCCCACTGGGTTCCGGTCTAAATTGGGTGGCACTTCCCGACCGTCCAAACTGTTACCTTACACCTTTCTGGTAGGTCGGACGGTCTGGGTTTCAATAACAACAACCCAATTAGTTTTGGATTGAACCCGGGTTGAAAAAATAAAATACATTGAATCCTATGGGATTTAATTTTGCAAACAATTTTTAAGCGAATTTAAAATTCACAAATTGCTTCGAAAGTTTTAGGAAATATTCAATTTATCCCATAACACACACATATATATATATATATATATATATATATATATATATATATATAAAATTAGCAAAATATGTTCGGTAGTTTTTAAATAAAAATTAAAATAATAATGACACCCATGTAATATGAAGAGATCACGTGACCCACTTCAAAGTAAAATATGGCATCCATCTTTTTTTCCCAGAGTAAAAATCGTGACTTTTAAAGTTCTTTTAAATTTATATTTTGAGTTGCATCAGTCCTAAAACCGCTATATTTTTGCGTAATTTTTGTGCATCTATATTCTGCGCCAACGCAATTACAATATTTTTGAGTTTAAATGATCATCAAACTTTGGTTATTTCTACAACGAAGCCTAATTTTAATGGATACAGAATGTAAACAAGTAATTGTAAAGATGAGTTGTATAAAAATTAATTGCTAAATTTCTTTCACGTAAAATTATTTAAGTCAGGAATAAAAGTGCATGAATGAAATATTCATTGATTTTATATAGAGAAGCAAATGATTATTATTTTGATGACGTCATTTGAATAAAATTCATTTTGTTTTTCGATGAAGTTAAGATTTCAAGTAAAATAAATTATCGTAATTCTGTGGCAATTAAAAAATATCACCGCTGAATGTATCGCATTTTGCCTTTCAGTTTGAAAGTGTTTCATAA
This sequence comes from Amaurobius ferox, assembly GCA_951213105.1. Taxonomy (NCBI): domain Eukaryota; kingdom Metazoa; phylum Arthropoda; class Arachnida; order Araneae; family Amaurobiidae; genus Amaurobius; species Amaurobius ferox. Next base: position 16,132,854 of record OX578147.1, read on the forward strand.
TCAATGCTTTATGCATGATTGATCTGTTTTGATAATAAAGTTGGATTTAAAATTTCTTTAAAATCCACAGATATATATGGCCACAAGAAATCAACCTGACATACAGCACTAAAAATATAGTCGAAACGTGTTCAGTGCGTCTTACATATATTAGCATCTAAATCTCGAATTCGAAAAATTTCGTGAAAACAATACTTGCTCAATGTTATTTATATTGCATAGTATGAGAAAATAGAAATCAAGAATTTTAATTTTGTAATTATCAAATATTTATAATTTTCAAAGAGTAAACTAATTTATAGGATTTCTTTTTTCGTTTTTGTAAAACTATTATAATTTTACAAAATGGAATTAAATGCACTGATTTAAAGAGAGGAAAAATAAATTAATTTATTAATAAAATGAAATACAAAATATCAAATTTATTTTATTTTTGGAAAAGCTCCCACATAATTTTTTTAGAAATTACAAATAAATAATGAAACTCTGAGAAATCTGTGAAATGTTATTATCCAGCTGAAATTACTCCCAGGTTCGTTATCAATATAAAGTTTCATTGGAAAGTACCGAAAAGGAAAATACAATTTATAGAGAATTCAAATGAAAGTTAAATCATATACTGCATTTACAAAAATATCTACTATAGTCTACTACATTACAGTTATTAATGCATACAACTATAGAAAAATACCTTTGTAGGGAAGATTACAGAAGCTATAACACAATTGTGCTACTTGCTGCGTGCCATAATTTGAAAACCTCTGTGGAGATCAACAAATTTTGTCTTACCATGCAGTCAAATTTCTCTATTTGATCTCCTTCTGCAATGGCCAATTTCATACTCACAAAATCCAACAAATAAAAGAATCTAAGATCATGCTCAAATTGAAAATACCAACATCTCTGAGATAGTTTTGAGTTTTTTTAGCTCCAATGCAATTTTTAGCATGCAATAGCCAATACCATGCTACATTAGACTGCAACAACCCCCTACATACCTACAGAATAGGGGCGTTCTTAAAGTTGGAATTGTGCTTCCACTGTAAAAAAAAGCAGCATTTATAGACCTGTTTTATGCACTCATCAGCATGGAATAACCCAAATCTGCGAAGTCCACAAGAAAACTTGCTATGTGCCACAATTTTGCCAGCAATTTTTATAGGCAATTTGTGAATAGGAACAGTGGCGAAGCGTCAGTGGAAACAGCATCTATCCAATTAATATACGATCAGATAACTTTTATTTTAATTATATATTATTTGAAATAAATGGATAAAATATTTTCTGTATAAAAAAACATATTGTTGCTCCGTCTGGTGCAGAGCTGAATGCAGATGCTATTTTTGTTTCCTCTAAGTGCCAGGCTGGATTATCAGCAGACTCGAATCGCTCTGAGCCTACCCATTACAGAAAATGCTCCACTAGAAATGAAACTGAAAGAAAATGCGCACATAATTTCTACTCGAGCTGCTGCAGTTCTTTGATAGATACAGGTATGTCTAAACATTAAGAAAGGGGTTGTTTTTCTTAATAGTTTCTATTATATTTCTCACAAAATCAGTGCTTATTGTCTAAGATATCAACAGAGTAATTTTGGAACAGATAATCCCTTTTTCATCCTTGGCGATTTTAGGTGAGATTCTGACAATCCCTGCTATGATTTGGAGAACATTCCATTCTGGCAACTCTTTCCACGTCTTTTGTCGCCAGGATAAAAATCGCAACATTCCATTCTGACAACGCTTTCTGCGTTTTTTGACGATATTTTGTCGCCAGAGTAAAAATCGCTCTTTTGTCGCCATTTGTGCAACAGTTGATCTGTAGCAATTCAAACATGGGCCTCCACCCGCTTCGCGGACTTAACTTGATACGCCGTCAAGCTAAAAAAACACCACAAAGTCCGTCCCCGCAGCCTGTTGGAGGTCGCAAGTAGCAATAGTTGTTTGTGCAACAGGTGTTCATAGAGCATAGAGCACAACATGAAAATAAAAAAATTATTGGCGACTATTTTTTTCCGAATCGTACTCAAATCTAATCAGCACCAGGGTGTCCCACAAGTGACTAATCTACCGAATTTTGTGAAATTCGGTCTATTAGTTTTTCAGCTAGAGTGGATACAAGCTTTTGTGGGGCCATTTCGAAAAAAAAAAGACGGGTTCATTTATCCCGAATCGTACTCAAAACTAATCAGCACCAGATTCGCCCACAAGTGACTTACTTATCAAATTTTATGAAATTTGGTCCATCAGCTTTTTAATTAGAGTGGATACATACATTGCACAGACACACACACACAGACGTCACGCTGAAAATAGTGTTTTCGTGTTCTAAAGGTCCCGAAACGTGTAGATCCGTCGAAAACTCGAGTTGCGATTTTCGGTATGATTATACATTACCATGTATTGCAGGGAAAGTAAAAATCTGGGCAGCACATAACTTTCCTTCCAGACTAATTCATTCTCTCTTTATTTCTTTAATAATCCATTAAATTGAGTTTATTTGCACAAAATAACACTGCAATTGCACTTCTAATTCAATGTTTGCTTTAATTTGGTAACTGGATATTTTTTTCCAAAAGTGACGTAGGAAAAAATGCGAAAAACTCAAATATCTCGAGAACGGTTAGTTCTAGAGTAATTGAGTTGGTCTCATCCATTTCCTCGTCAAAAATTACGTATAAAACAAATATTTAATAGATATATTTGAGCATATGTAGTTTTTTATTTTATATTTTGGCAATTTTTGCGGGCCATTTCGCAAATAAAAAAGGCAGGTTATTTTTTTTTTCCGAATCGTACTAAAATCTAATCAGCACCAGGGTAACCCACAACTGATTTATATACCAAATTTTGTAAAAGACGTAGACTGACACAATTATTCATTTCACAGCATTAATGTTATGAAATTCTTACGCTTCGAATAATTTGAATTCTAATCATGTGAATGACATAAATTTCGAAAATTTCTAGTTTCTTACATAATGTATCTAACAGACAATTACACAGTGGCAAAATGTACTAAGGAGGTTTAAAACGTATTTTATATCAAAATCTTGGAATCGAAAATACTCGATAAAACAGCAAAGGCGAAGTTTAATTATCTAAATATTAGATTAATAATTATGGAATTAATAGATTTTCAATTACGGAAATTACAAAAAAAATTATATCAAGTACTAATTTGCTACATATTATATCCACACTTAAATATTCATAGCGGTACGAATATTCGTTTTTGAGTTATCGTGTCCACACTTCACGTACATACGCAGAGATGGACCTATTACTTTTCTTATATACATAACGTATAAGGAAAGTATTGTGACGGGGTCGAAAATTCGAATTCGAGTTTTCGACGGGAGAGCACGTTTCAAGCATCCCTGATCACGAATCAAACATTTTTAGGTGATGTCTGTGTGTGTGTGTCAGTGAGTCTGTGGAGACGATGTCTCACGAACGAATGGAGCGATTCGAATGAAATTTGGTACAAAAATCACAATCCGTGAGTACTGGAAGCATATTGTTTTTAAACGCAATCGAATGTTCAGAACCCCCCTAAATTTTCGAGTGAAATTTTGAAAAAATCATCAAAAAATTAAAACCTTTAATAAAGTTACGGAAATAGACATATCTTATGTAATTTTTCCTTAGAAAACGATTGACATAAACTTTAGAACGCTAGCATGAACCGTTCTCGAGATTTTTCAAATAAATTTATAAAAAAAACCCCATAAATTAAAAAAAATATATATTAACTGTTGAGAAACATGATCACTTTTCATATGTAATATCATGTGATAAATTTGGTGACATCATTCTCGTGGATCTAGCTCGTTCCATTCATAAGAAAAGATACTTTGAGTAAAACATTTGTATTTGAACGCCATTAGTCATTTATCTGCTATAATAAGAATAACTTATTTCTCCGTCCATAACACTTGGCGAGATTTTGGCGGCGAATTTGGCAGAATGTCGCCAACTTAGCAACTTTTTAAATGTTGCCAAATTAACGAAAATCTCGCCAAATGGATAAAAATGACGCTAAATCGATGAAAATGATGACTAATTAATAAAAATTCAATATCTTGGGAAAAATATAATTATCTACTATAAGAATAACATATTTTTTTGCTGTTAAAGTAGTAAATTCATTGCATTATATAAGGAAAGTCATATACTGCCCACATCTGATTTTTTAAAAAGTATTCATTCAGGAGGTTTTAAAACCTGTTTATCCTTAAAAATATTAAATTCGAAAATGTTTAAGAAAATTATACATTCTTTACACGTATAATAGTACGCTGCTTGTAAGAAATATTTTTTTCTTGGAAAAATTTCGAATTCTATATTTTAAAGGAAGCATGTTTGTCCAGTCCAAATTCCTTTTCATATCCTGTTGTCCATTTTTAACCGCACGCGAAGTAGGTAGTGGTATTTCCAAGGTTACTGTGGTATGCTCCCCCAACCTGGAAGGGTGTCTATCTAACCTTCATGCCCTCACTCCAAGGTCACAGATGTGTATAGGACAGGCGCACTTATGTAAACAACTCCGTTTCGTCTCGTTTTGGAGTTAGAAATAGATACGGGCTCAATTTAGAGAGCTCGAGCCCGAACTGTGCTTGCTCTCAACGTAAAATAATGCCCGAAGCATGTTTTTCATTTACTCACTTTATTTCTCACTAATTTTTCAAGGATGTCCATTCATGAAACTGGGCGATTAAGTTTAAATATCAAGCACAAAAAATGCGTAAGCAATTACTTTGAACGCTGAAGCTTAGGATTTAGGAATAATAAATTGAAGCTACTCGTAGAAAAAATAGAATTTCATGAAAACAGTATAATGACATTAATATAATCTATCTAACCATGTATTGCAGGGAAAGTAAAATGCTGATGTGGGCAACACATGACTTTCTTTGCAGACTCAAATTAATTTTTTCTTTATTTCTTTACTAATTCATTAAATTGAGTTTAATTGCACCAAATAACACTAAATTTGCATTTATAATTCAATATTTTTTTATTTGGTAATTGGGCATTTTTCCAAAGACGGCATAACAAATATGCGAAAAATCTCTAAAACGGTTAGTCCTAGAATAATGGAGTTGGTCTTATTTTGTTCTTCGTGAAAAATTACGTATAAAACAAGCATTTAATCTATACTTTGAGCATACGTAGTCGGGGTTTTTTTTTTTTTTTTTTTTTTTCGATTTTTCGATTTTTGCGGGCCATTTGTTACTAAAAAACACATTTTTGTGACAAAACGTTAAAAATTTGCACATGTTAAATCCCATAGAGAAATTAACACATATGTGGGTTTTGAAAAGTTGAAAACTTACATTTGATAAAATTTATTAGTAAAAAACTTGCATTTGCGAAATTTTGTTACTAAAAAACACATTTTTGTGAAAAAACGTTAAAATATTGCACAAGTGTGAAAACACATGTTAATTCCCTTAGAGAAATTAACACATGTGTGGTTTTTGAAAAGCGCAAAAATAACATTTGTTGGTTTTTAACAAGTTGAAAGCTTGTAAAAACTCAAAGTAATTAATTGCTGACACCCTCATATCAAAGACATTTGTGAAAACAAAAAACAAAACAAACAAAAAAAAACAATACGCTATACGTAACATAATTTTGAACTCTGCCCTCTTCTATGACATCATCCTTCTATACATGTATATTCTATAAGGCCGTAAAACTGTGCCACCTCACACCGACTTCTGAGATTCCTCATGTTAAAGTGTAGCACTTGAATACTCCCTCTGTTGATGTACTCATTTTATGGCCTCTGTGGGTCCCCATGTTAAAGTATAGCACTTTACCTCCTCCAAGTGTCACAGAACTCTCCTTATTCTCCATCTCACACACCGTTGAACTATGCTCACATCATGACCTACTAATTCAGCGATCCTTCGAAGTCTCATTCCACCTTCACCTAAAACAATGATTTGTTGGCGTCCCAACTTAACGTATGCGGTACGTCGACATACTCTTGGCATTCTGTGATGATTTTTACAACCTGAAACCAATGATTTAGCTGTGATATCGATCCTGCTTGACGTTTTATGCTGCTCGGCAAGGTGTTATGTCCCTATGCGTAACGAAACTGTGATCATTTATTTGCGTATCTCGCCTTGCTGTTTCCATTGCCTGATTTAGATAAAGCTACACCTACAACTTTACGGTGTTGGGATTTCAGTTGTGAACAATGTATATTAAACATTTCATAATATTATACCCCTATTCTTAATATTCGCTCGTAATTTTAAACTATTATTACTGTTATTTGTTCGTAATATTAAAAAAAAAAAAAAAGCTGCCGGCGCTGCTGTTGGGCAAAATTCGCGTTTCTCAAGTTTCTGTGTCACGTAGCGTAAATTCTATAGTATACAAACATATGAAATTTAGTGCATTAGTAGAGAACTATTAAGGGAGCAAGCACACTGATATAAACCATTTTTCGATTTAAAATTTAGTTTAGGAAATATTTAATGCCAAGTGTTTTGAGCGCAAATTCGCGTCCTGCAAAGACTAGCAATAGTAAGAACTGGAATTTTTGGTGTCATATACTTACTTGAATTTTTGCAGGACAGAACCGGTTTTTAACACTTTACAACATAGTTGAAAAGTGTTTATGACTTTGTTCATTCTGTCCGTTGCTCTGATAAGATCAGCAACAGAATGCTGAAGAATCTCCCTGTTTTTTATGAGTGCTGGCTCACCGTGCTCCTTAATCATATGTTGGAACTTCGATACTTTCCCCAGAGTTGGAAGACTGCTGACGTCATCCCTCTCTTCAAAAATGGTCAAAATCCAAATTCTGCTGATAGCTACAGACCTATCAGCCTTCTATCTAGCCTTTCCAAAATTTTTGAGTTAGTGTTGCTTAGACGTTTGACTAGTTTCTGCAGATCGAAAAACATTTTAATTCCTGAACAGCACGGCTTTCGATCTGATTTTTCCACGCATTCCCAACTCATGCGTGTAGTAGAAACTATTCACAAAAACTCTACCAACAAGCAGTATACCAGCATAGTATTTTTTGACATCAGTAAAGCTTTTGATAAAGCCTTTATCCCTGGTCTGCTCACCAAGCTGGTCCGACTTGGTATTTCGACACAACTTTTGGTTCTCATCAACTCGTATCTTGCTAAACGTTCTTTCCGCGTACGAGTTGAACATTCTTACTCTTCTCTTCGGCCAATCAGAGCCGGGGTCCCACAGGGCGGAAATTTAAGCCCACTTCTATTTAATCTGTATATCAACGATATACCCAAAAACCCTTACATCAAGCTGGCCATCTTTGCTGATGACACAGCCCTGATGTCTAGAAGCTCTAAACCTCACCACACTATTAACTCACTCCAAAGCTACATAAAGAATAGTCTTGAGCACTGGCTCGTGACCTGGAGAATCAAAATTAATCCGACCAAGAGTGCAGTTGTTGAGACCCAGACCGTCCGACCTACCAGAAAGGTGTAAGGTAACTGTATGGACGGCCGGGAAGTGCCACCCAATTTAGACCGGAACCCAGTGGGGGAGGCATCCACAGGGACCGTACCCTCCTTCCCCTACCACCAACCTCTCGGAAGGACTTACGGACCCACATGTTTAACGTGATCGTACTCCGCATGAACACGGCGGCATTTGTGGCAGCGTGCAAATCTAGCGCGCAAACCACGGGGATACCGCACCCGAGATGGCCAACAGCACGCGGCGTTCCGAGGTGGTCACCCACCAAGTACTAACCGCGCCCGATGCTGCTTCACTTCGGTGATCTAACGAGAACCGGTGTTTTCAGCACGGTACGGCCGTTGGCCCGACCAAGAGTGCAGTTGTCATTTTTCGTCCGAACTACCGAGAACTTAGTGTCAGTAACTTTTCCCTTAAAATTTTCAATGATCCGATCCCCTTTTCACAGTCTGCAAAGTATTTGGGAGTCATTTTGGACTCCAAATTACTTTTCTCTGAGCATATCACAAATAAAGTTGCATCTGCTAACAAAACCTTTGTAGCCCTCCTCCCACTTCTCGGTAGAAAGTCTCACTTGTCCCTTTATAATAAACTGCTCATCTACAAACAAATCACCGCACCTGCGTTTTTGTATGCTTGTCCTGTATGGGGATCGGCTGCAAAAACGCACATTGAGAAATTGCAAGTTTTTCAAAATAAAGTCTTGCGCTGTATTGTAAATGCAATTCCAGCCAACTATAGACCAATCAGCTTACTACCGACACTTAGTAAAATTACTGAGAAAATAATTCTTAATAGACTGAACACGCACCTTAGTGAGAATGATATTATCATTCCGGAGCAGTTTGGATTTCGGCCAAAACACTAACGATAGATTCCCACCTAACCTGGAAACAGCACGTAATGAACTTAATCAAAAAAGCGTATATGGCCACAGGAGCCTTATACCCAATGATAGGAAACGGAAATCTAAGTTATCAAAATAAACTCCTAATTTATAAATCGGTCATCCGCCCGGGAATGCTGTATGCAGCACCCGTATGGGGATATGCCTGTAAAACTACTATAGACTTACTAGAGACAAAACAAAACAAAACCCTAAGGATTATAAGGAAAGCTCCTAGATACTTAAGAAACTCGGTAATTAGGAAAGACTTCAAAATAAAAACTGTTAGAGCCCAAATTAAAAAGCTAGCGCTTAAATTCTATAAAAATCTGCCATCTGTTCCAAATGAACTACTATTCAATCTGCATGACTATGATCATCGCAAAGCCAAATCACGTAAGAGACCCCGCGCGGTACTTAATATTGAAAATCGGAATTAGGTAAGTCCCAACTTAAATAGTTGATGTTAAATTAAAACTCGATCAATGTTTTCTAAAAAATGTTCTTAAACCTTAAACTGCCAAATTGATAGGAAATCCTTAGAACTGCATCAACTCCCCAAAATTACTCAAACTCTAAATGTGCAACAAACTGCCACACTAGGAGCTAAGTCAAATAATAACAAGAAAGATCAATCATGCTTAAAGCATTGATTATGAAACACTTTCCAACTTAAATGCAATTTTATTTAAAAAAGTCGAAAATGCAATACATTCCTCGGTAATATTTTAAAACTTATCACGATACTACATTGATTTATTATATTTGAAAACTTAAACCTTCATTGAAAAAAATGAACTTCATTCAAATGACGGCATTGAAATATAAATTGCGTGGTTTAAATATCTCTAAAATGCAATACATTCCACGGTAATATTTTTAAATCTATCATAATACTACGATAATTTATTATATTTGAAAACTTCATCGAAAACAACTGAAATTAATTCAAATGACGTCATAGAAAAAATAACACGCCTGGATCTCTCTATAAAAGCAGGATTTCATTCATAACTTTCTCCATTTCATTCATCACAATACTATAATAATTTATTTTATTTAAAAATTAAGACCATGGAGCTACAATTCATAAACTTTATGCTTAAAACTTCATCGAAAAATATCGTCCTTCTGTTTATAAAATCAATTAATATTTCATTCATATCAGCCATGCAGACTCCATGGACTGAATTATTTTGTGTTAAAGAAATACAGTAATTCTAATACAACTCATTCTACATATTTTGCTGTTTACATTTTACATAGGTGAAAAATAGGCTTAATTGTAGAAATAATCAAATTTGAATGAGAATTTAAACTCAAATATATTGTCATTGTGTTGTTTTAGTATGTAGATGCACAGAATTTAAGCAGAAATAAAGTAGTTTTAGGATGGATACAACAATCAATATGAATTAAAAAGAACTTTAAAAAATCACGAATTTGAAACAAGATGGATGTCATATCTCATTTTGAAGTGGGTCATGTGATCGTTTCATATCATGGTCACGTGATCGTTTCATATAAGATGTGTAATTATTATTTTAATTTTTATTTAAAAAACTACTGAATATATTTAGCTGAATTTTTTTTTATATATTTTATGGAACAAATTGACTATTACCTAAAATTTTCGAAGCAATTTGTGAATTTTAAATCCGCTTAAAAAATGTTAGAAAAATTAGGTCCCATAGGGCTCAATGTATTTCATTTTTTCAACCCGGGTTCAATCCAAAACTAATTGTGTGATATTATTCATTTATATTCCCATAGGTCCTACAGATCGTCTGAACAACATACTAAAATTTCATTTTGATTAAGTCATTTTTACGGCAGTTATCGTGCTAACGGACAGACAGACAGACAGACAGACAGACAGACAGACAGACAGACAGAATGAACAAAGTCATAAACACTTTTCAACTTTGTTGTAAAGTGTTAAAAACAGTAAATCAAAAACCTCGAAACTCCAACTATGGGCAAATGAAATAATGTCACAGTATGAAGATAAGAACCACACCTAGAGATTGGAGATTAAAGGCGCTTCGCGCCTGGTGCTCTTTTCTGGACGAAATCCATACTATTGTAAATGCGCCCTGGTTTGTCCAGAACGAGGTGATTCATCATGACCTTAAAATCCCACACGTTGCTGGGTACATTCGGAAAACTTCTCAAAAATTTTTCAGGAAGAATACTAGCAAACCCTGCCTGAAAGGTGTCGATAATAGCTACGACACTTCCACGACTTCCTATCTTGGGAAAAGAAGGCCTAGACACCTTCTCACCGGGCCTGCGGTGCCTCCGTGGAAGCGCCCCAGATATTCTGCGCCCCAGGCAGGCGTTTCCTAACCTTGTACGCCGGCAGACGTTGAAGTCGCACTTTTCCACTCTGGAGCTGCCTCGGCAGCTCCAGAGTGAAATGGAGCGTTCTGATTCGTCCTCCCCGGCGTACCCTCAATCCCTTTGATCTTGCATTGTCCGCGCCTTTGATGCCAGCCCGGTCACTTTGAAAGTCAGATAAATGAACTTAGGAACTATGTAAATGAAAATGACGTAGACGCCTTACTAATTCAGGAAACTAGAGTTAGAGAAAGTAAAAAACTAAACATAGCCAACTACTCAGGTTATCATAATCTTAGCTCAAATACTAATGCTAGAACGCCCCATGGAGGAACAGCAATATACATTAAAAGAAATATTCCCCACGAGGAACTAAAAAGCATAAATCTTCAAAGTATAGAAAATACTAGCATAAAAATTAAAATTCATAATACTAGCCCGTTTATCCTAACCTCAACATATGTCAAAAATATGAGTAGAGTAGACGTAGCTGCGCAGCTGGAACTGCTTTTCTCGCGATATCCCAACACGATACTCGCAGGCGACTTCAACGCACATCACCGAGCGTGGGGTTGTAGGAGAGCCAATGCACGCGGTACACAGATACATAGAATGCTAAACACCACAAATACTAACATTATTGTTCCGTCGACACCAACCTGCTTCTCAGGCGCCAGCGGCACATTCATAGACTTTGTCCTAACGCGAAACATAGACTACGCTCACACTATTAGTACCCTGGATGAATTCGACTCGGATCATCTACCGGTACTGGTGACATTTGACCTGAACACACCTCTTCCAGCCTCTCTGGGACAAGAGAGGGTCAACTGGGAAGTATTCAAAAGAGCACTCTTCGAGCCGCATTTAGCAGTACCTAACATTATGAGCACGGCGGATATTGACTCTGCCACGCACACACTCACAACAGAAATCAAGAGAGCAATTGCCTCTGCCACAACACATCGTGAGTCTCCAAAATTACCCACACTTTCCCACCATGTCAAACAATTAGTCAGGCAAAGGAATAGAATGCGTAAGACATGGCAGGCTAACAGAGATCCCGCCCTTAAAAGGGAGCTTAACAGACTCACGAGCAAAGTCAGGGGGAAAATTGTCGCAGAAAAGCAGCAACAGTATAAAGAATTAATCGAATCCCTTAGCCCAGAAGATGTATCGCTCTGGCAATTCGCAAAAAGACTCAGGAAACCTCAAATTAAGCTTCCGCCACTAATGGATGGCGCTAAAATCGCGTACTCAGACGAGGAAAAAGCCGAGGCGCTCGCAAGCCATTATGAAAAACAATTCCAACCAAACCACGATCTAATGTGTCAGGATACCCTAAGAATGGTTAGCCAAACTTTAAATAACTTCAGGAATTCCCCGGTAACGGCTGAGATTAACCCAGCCACCCCGCAGGAGATATTAGAAATTATCAAAAATCTCAAAAATCGCAAAAGCCCAGGGCACGACAAAATCAGAAATATTGCGGTTAAAAACCTACCCCTAAACGTAATATGTTACTTGACTATCTTAATAAATAAAATATTAAAACTAAACTACTTTCCCAAAGAATGGAAGGAAGCGATAATCATAACAATCCCCAAGCCAGGTGAGGATGCCACAATTCCAGCCAACTACAGACCAATCAGCTTGCTACCGACACTTAGTAAAATTACTGAGAAAATAATTCTTAAGAGACTGAACACGCACCTTAGTGAGAATGACATCCTCATTCCGGAGCAGTTTGGATTTCGGCCAAAGCACTCCACCACTCATCAATTGCTGAGAGTGGTAGAGTACATATCTTCTGGACTTAATAGTAAGACACCCACAGCTGCGATTTTTCTGGACATACAAAAAGCCTTTGATAAAGTGTGGCACTGTGGATTAGCATACAAATTGATCACTTTAAAAGTCCCTGATGCTCTTGTCAAACTTTTAATCTCATACTTAAATAACAGACACTTTCAAGTCAGAGTAGGAGGTAACTTATCAACACCCAAGCTCATTAAAAGTAGTGTACCGCAAGGTTCTATCCTGGGCCCGACACTCTTTAACATATACCTGAATGACATCCCCAGGACTCCAAACACAGAGCTGGCACTCTATGCAGACGATAGTGCGATACTTGCAAAATACCCTTATGTCTCAGTAATGCACAGACAGCTACAACAACACTTAGACATGCTCCAAACTTGGCTGGAAAAATGGCGAATAAAATTAAACCCCAATAAATGTCATTGGATTTATTTCTCTAGAAAACGTAAACCTCCGCCGCCTCTGTACATAAACAACCATGCCCTAAAAGCGGAAAAATCTACTAAATACCTAGGTGTAACGATAGATTCCCACCTAACCTGGAAACAGCACGTAACGAACTTAATCAAAAAAGCGTATATGGCCACAGGAGCCTTATACCCAATGATAGGAAACGGAAATCTAAGTTATCAAAATAAACTCCTAATTTATAAATCGGTCATCCGCCCGGGAATGCTGTATGCAGCACCCGTATGGGGATATGCCTGTAAAACTACAATAGACCTCCTAGAGACAAAACAAAACAAAATCCTACGGATTATCAGGAAAGCTCCCAGGTACTTAAGAAACTCGGTAATTAGGAATGACTTCAAAATAAAAACTGTTAGAGCCCAAATTAAAAAGCTAGCGCTTAAATTTTACAGAAATTTGCCATCCGTTCCAAACGAACTGTTATTCAATCTGCATGACTATGATCATCGCAAGGCCAAATCTCGTAAGAGACCCCGCGCTGTTCTAAACATCGATAATCGGAATTAAAAGATCCCACCTCAAACATCTGATTTTTAAATAAAACTCGCGACCATTATTTTATAAAAAAAAAAAAAAAAAAAAAAAAAATATATTCTAAACTCTAAACTGCCAAAACGCTAGGTAACCCTTAGATCAGCATCAACCTCCCAAACTGCTTAAACTCTAAATGTGCAACAAACTGCCACACTAGGAGCTAGGACAAATAATAAAGTAGTAAATAAAAACCTCGAACCTCCAATTAGGGTCACTGAATTAATGTCACAGTTTGACGATAAGAACCACATATTGAAATCGGAGATTAAAGGCGCTTCGCGCCTGGTGCTCTGTCTTGTACGACACTACGACTGTTTGAAAGTCAGAGACAGCTCTGGCTAGACTTGTAGATAAACCTAACTGTACTAATTTAATGTTCTATATATTATAACTGTAAATTTAAAGTATTGTGTGCCTGAAAACGGCCTTCTTTTTTCACAACGAGAGACGGAACTTGTAAATATAACTTGTAAATATAACTCAACCTTGATAACTTGTAAATCAGAACTTTATTTAACTCTTGCTACTTCTTTACTTCTAAATTATTATTTATTAAATTTAATTATAGAAATAATTTATTTCGAACTTATAAACTGTATGTTAGCATAACTTTATAAATTCTTACTGCACTTAACTTAAATTGTAAATCTTGTGAAATAATTCAGCGAGCATTTTCTATTGGTCACCAGTCCTTGGCCCCGCCCCCCTTTTTCTCTTGCAGCCACTGCAGCTCAGTACTCTACAGCCACTCCAAGATGCAGGCGACAACTGAACATCCGTCGCTACTGGACTCATCAAAGCACCCATATAGCAGCTTGGCATGTAGGCTGCCACTGCGCTGCGTCAAATGTGCAGGGCCCCACTCCGCCAGTGAATGCAAAGCGGACTTTAGGTCTTGCTGCAATTGCGGCGGCAACCATGCGGCCAACTGGCGTGGCTGCCCAAAATACCCGGGTAGCTCGCCTGTGACTAAGAGACATAGGGAATACCCCCAGCAAAAACAGTTTAATAATTTTAGAGTCCCTCCCCCAGGAATATACCCTGGAAACCTAGGCCGTCCATTCCGGCCAGCTGGCATTAATCATACCGTCAATTACGCCGGAGCCACCTCTACATCACTGAAACAAGTGGACTCTCCAAAAGTACCTATACCAAACATCGAAATTCCCGGACAAATTGCTGAGCAGTCGGTCCCAGCCGTCGCCACACCAAATTCAAAATCTATAGTTGATAGCACTTGTGCAATCAACTACACCGACTTCCTATTGACTCTCCTTGCTTTGAGAAATGCTCAAACCAAGGACCTTTTACTAAAAGCGTTCCATAGAGCGCTCCCGGACATGCGTAAGGCGACTACGCACATTGACTTGGTTTGGCTCATCTACGAGAGCTATAATGCCCTCGCAGATGACCCCCTCCCCTTAGCTGCCTAACGGCTTGCCATTCCCTTTCGGAAGCTGACCAGCCTCTTACTTTGCTTTGTTTGTTCTGTTAATGCCAGCCCGGTCTCTGCACCTTAAGTGCCTTCTGACTTCTTGACTTTGCTTTAAAATTTATCATAAAAATTTGTTTATCCATGTGTCCCTGAAAAGGGCCTTTTTTTGCTCACAACAAAGTGTACGTGTAACCCCTGCCCGCAGGTTAACCTGCTCGTTTGATAGTATTTTATTTACGCTTGACTTAAATTAACCTAACTTAACTTAAATTAATTTAACTTACTTAATTTCCAAATTATATTTAATTTACATATTATACTTGCATCCTTTCAATACTTAACAGTATCTGTGCCTCTGAAGCGACCTTATTCATTGGCCCGCTCTTCCCTGGCCCCGCCCACCCCTTCTCTTGCAGCCACAGCCCGGTACAACCACAGCTCAAAAGTGCTATGCTACCTCACCAAGACAAGTCGGCTCGCCGACTCTGACTCCACAACCAGCAACCCTTCATGGAAGACTGCAAGCAGATCCATATTGCTATTGAAAAACTACTACAAGTGGACATTTTTACTTTCTGATGTGGGCGTGAGGGACTTTGTCCCAAGGTAGCCCGTAAACAAGCGTCTTGGTCTTGGTCAAAGCACCCATATATTGCAGAGTGCATATTGCTATCTTCCATCATCAAAAAATCACTCACAGTGGACATTAATATATTCTGATGTGGGCGTAAGGGACCTTCGGTCCCATGGAAGTCCGTAACGAAGTGTCTTGGCTTGGCTTCTGTCCGTTCGTACGATAACTGCCGTAAAATTGTCTTTATCAAAATGAAAGTTTAGTATGTTGTTCAGACGGTCTGTGGGATCTATTGGCATGTAAATGAATAATATCACTCAATTAGTTTTAGATTGAACCCGGGTTGAAAAAATGAAATACATTGAACCCTACGGGACCTAATTTTTCAAACATTTTTTAAGCGAATTTAAATTTCACAAATTGCTTCGAAAGTTTTAGAAAATATTCAAATTATCCCATAAAACATATAAAAAAGATTTCAGCAAAACATATTTGGTAGATTTTTAAATAAAAATTAAAATAATAATTACACCCATATCATATGAAGAGATCACGTGACACACTTCAATTATTTTTTTTCCCCAAATGGCCAGGCACTTGACCTTCGTCATTCGCCTTTATTACAGTGGCCAGAGTGTGAACCATTTAGCCGTCCATTGACGTTGCCCCAGGCGCACCAGAGGGGGGCGGATCACATTGCGCCCACTACACAAACATCCATGCCTTACGTGGGGCTCGAACCCACAACGTGGCGGTCGGGCGATCACGCTTCAATATAAAATATGGCATCCATCCCATCTTGTGTCCAAATCGTTATTTTTAAAGTTATTTTTAATTTATATTTAGTGTTGTACCCGTCCTAAAGCCGCTTTATTTTTCCTTAATTTCTGTGCATCTATATTCTGATATAGCGCAATTATAATATATTTGGGTTTCGACGATCAATGCCATCCATCCTGTATCAAAATCGTGATTTTTAAAGTTCTTTTTAATTTATATTTAGTGTTGTATCTGTCCTTAAACCGCTTTATTTTTGCTTAATTTCTGTGCATCTATATTATGAAACAACGCAATTAGAATATATTTGGGTTTAAATGATCATCAGACTTTGATTATTTCTACAATGAAGCTAAATTTTTACTTATGGAGAATGTAAACACATCAAGGTGTAAGATGAGTTGTATAAGAATTGCTGAATTTCCTTAATGCAAAATTATTTGGCTCTGGAGTCTGCAATATAGATGATATGAATGAAACATTCATTGATTTTACATAGAGACGCAGACGATTTTATAGCAGACTTTTTCCATGATGCTTTAAGCATTGAGTTAAATTACTTTTACCTCCATGGTTTTAAGTTTTTAAGTAAAATAAATTATTGTAGTATTGTGGTGAATGAAAGGCATGGAAAAAAGTGTATGGTGTATGAATGAAATATTTACTGCTTTTCATAGAGAGCCAGGCGATTTATATTTCAATGACGTCATTTGAATAAAGTTCATTTTTTTTTTCGATAAAGTTATAAGTTTTCAAATATTACAAATTATTGTAGTATTGTGATAATTTAAAAATTATTTCCTCTGAATGTATCGCGTTTTAGAGATGTTTAAATAAAATTGCATTGCAGTTGGAAAATGTTTCATAATCAATGTTTTATGCATGATTGATCTGTCTTGTTTAACACTTTACAACATAGTTGGAAAAGTTTTTATGACTTCGTTCCTTATGTCTGTCTGACTGTCTGTATGTCAGTTCGCACTATAACTGCCCTAAAAATGACTTTATCAAAATGAAATTTTAGTATGTGTTTTAGACGGTCTGTGGGACATATGGGAATGTAAATGAATAATATCCAATAACTTTCGGATTGAACCTGGGTTGAAAAAATGAAATACGTTGAACCCTATGAGACCCAATTTTTCAAACATTTTTTAAGCGAATTTAAAATTCACAAATTGTTTCAGATATTTTAGGAATTATTTAAATTATCCCATAAAATATATAAAAAAAAATTCAGCAAAATGTCTTCATAGTTTTTTAAATAAAAATTAAAATAATAATTGCACCCATGTTATATGAAGAGACGTGATCCACTTCAAAATAAAATATGGCATCCATCTTGTGTCAAAATCGCGATTTTTAAAGTTATTTTTAATTTATATTTAATCTTGTATCCGTTCTAAAACCTCTTTATTTTTTATTTTTTTCGGTCCATCTATATACTGCGCCAATGCAATTACAATACTTTTTATGAGTTTAAATGATCACCAAACTTTGATTATTTCTACAACGAAGCCTAATTTTCACGTATGGAGAATGTAAACTCATCAAGCTGTAAGATGAGTTGTATAAAAATTGCTGAATTTCTTTAATGCAGAGTTATTTTGCTCTGGAGTCTGCAATATAGCTGATACTCGTATGCATGAAACATCAATTGATTTTACATAGAGAAGCAGACGAAGGGTTGAAAGGTTGTATGTTTAATGACCGTTTAGCACACATTTATTTCCCTTTGACGTCTTTTCTTCTTTCAAAATCCTTTGGCGTTTTTTTTTCGTCAGGGTTAAAACATACTCATTTAGCTAAAAATATTTGCGCTTCTGTATTTAGCTGCGAAAATATGTAAAGCAAATGTTCTTAAGTAACTCTAGTAGAGTGAAACTTTGTCCACTTATAGTATCGACCATTGGACATAACCGAACTGAACATTTTTTTTTATTAGGACTACGATTTTCGACGCTAGTGTGTCCGTGAGTCTGTGGAGACGATATCTCACGAACAAATGGTGCCATTTAAACGAAATTTGATACAAAAATTACAATAATCAAAGGCTTTCAGTATTCTCTGATTGGTGGTCTGGGCCTTCCAATCAGAGAATACTGAAAGCCTTTGATTTTAAACGCAATCAAGTGTTTGGAAGACCCCCCCCCCCTCTCCAATTTTCTAATGAAATTTTGAAAAAAAATTACTTATAATTTTATGAGCTAACGATTAAGATAAAAAATAAATTAAAAATGATCGCATATCATTTCAATCCGATCTTATTTAATTTCTATATAGTTATTTTAGGACATAATTGTTTACTCACATTTTTCGTAAAATCATACCTTAACCATCGAATTTTGAAAGTACACTTTTTCATGGCAGTCCTAAAAAATTCCATTTTTCATGGCAAAAGATGAGAGGGGTTGTTAGGTGCTATTCCCTCATTAGTGGAAAAAT